>VHIU01000125.1:0-184643 GCA_010577795.1 Isatis tinctoria | reverse complement strand
TGGAATGACTTTTCCAATCAAGAATGCTTTTAGATCTTCTCTCTTGATAGACATCAATGCTTTGCATTCTAAAATCCCAGCATCTCTATTTTTACTCCGTCTTTTAGTTGGCTCCATAGCAACAAACGGAAATACTCCAATTTTTCCAGAAATTACTTTTTTTCCTTCTTCATCAAATCTTCGATGAGCCATAGCAGCTAGAAACATTACTTTTCCGATATAATTCTTGCTTTGACATGTACGCAATGGCTCATCTTTAGCTGGAAGTAGATACTATTTCTCTGATTTCCTCGTCATATAAAACCATTTTTCATCGATATGCACACTATTGTACATATCAACAAATTTTGGCTCATAAGACAAAGTACTCTCATCCAACATAGAGATGCAGAATTGTAGTCTACTTTCATATTGTCTTCTTTCAGATGAGGCTTGATGCTATTTGTACGCCGTCGAATAAACCCTTCTTTCTTCCATCTGAATAGTGTTGTACAACTGAAACGATCCTCCTAGGACTCGGCCTTGACAAACTGGCTAGAATTGAACGATGAGTAGAACATGCGGAATGGTGAAGGATGGGTATGAATCGGATAAAATGAACAAGTGGAATGATGATTTGGGATGAAATCGGTGGGGAGATGAAGGGATTTGAGATGGTTTACGAATGGGATAGAGGTGGAGATTGATGGATAGAAGGTAGAGATGAACACTTGTTCGAATGGTGGAAGATCCGAACAAGCAGACTTGATGAATCAATGATATTACGCACAAGGATTCAACAAGGGTTCCCCCTGGATATGACACACCAGAGAAGATGATCTAACTTTTAAAAGTTTGGATAAAAAGATAGATGATTTTCGGCACACACACAAGGAAGTTTTAAATAGGGGTTGTGAAACAGGCTCCACAAACCCTAAGCCAAAACGCAGGGCATAAGTAAAACAAGCGACGAAAATAACATAATAGAACATAAGGTAAGGTCGGTCCAAGTGATCTCGCAGCATAGGTGAATGTGTGGATTTAACTTGGCCTCGTTAAAAACTCTGTTAGGCAAAACCCATTGGGATAAAAACCTAACAAGAAAAAGAGCACACAAGTTAAACCCAACTATGTGCTTAATCAACTTGGACGCACATCAAGGTCTTGGTCTTGAGCAGACTTGGATAATAAACCAGGGAGGTTTAGGTTCTTAAGTCTTCCATCTTGGCTCCAATGTAAAACTGATGAGATATTTTTCTTGTAACATTTTTTTCCCAATTTTCCACCAATGCTCTTAGCCAAAAAAGCACAAAAAATCTCATGTCTCTCATCATCTGAAAGGTATTTGCAAGTTCGTGGTGGATTTTGTGCATCTTGAATTGTATCTTGATCTTTAAAGAAAAAGATTGTATATAAAAAAAAGGCAAATGTAACTGACACTACTATTGAATACACAAGTTGTTTGCTTAATAACTAAATTATTCAGACACTGAGATCGTAACTGACACTATTATTGAATCAGTCATACGATGACCATATATATGCTACGAACAATTCTTAGGTTCACCCCCGGGGTATCCGCAAACTCCCACAAAGAGAGCAGGATGAGAAGAAGAGGAGGAGAGGAGGAGGACGAACAATTTTTAATATTGATAAAATTACTTATTTAATATTTTTAATTAATTGCTTTTGCACCCGCTGGTGAACCAGTCAAAAATGATCCGTAAACGCAATAATTTTTAACCGCTATACGAGTCGTATAAACCGCTAGAAAACACTATTAAGCGCAACAATCCGTATCCGCAAACTCCCACAACCGCAGCCGCAACCGCCGCGTTTAAACCAGTCAAGCCATAAGTAGTTAATAATAGCTTTAATTAAAAGATGATTGTAATTACTTTTTGTAATTAAGTGAGTTTCTTAATATGTGTGAATTATGTTTAAAAAAACAAACAATACGTAACGGAAGGAGTATGGTTTAAAGGAGACCAATCGGCTTTGTCTTTCTGGAGGACTTGAAGCAAATACAATATTCAAAATTAAGAAAACTAATGACAGATATTCGATTACATTTAGTTTAGCTTGTCGCTTCTTACCTTAGAGCTTAGTTGGTAAGTCCTTAAGTCTCAAATTAGAATGTCTGGTCTGATCTTGGTCTGTACGAATTGGGGCCTTAAATCGGCAAGTTGGTGATCAAGGAAAGTTCCTTGTTGGTTTGCATAAGTGGTAGCTCTTAGATTGGACTGACTTGTATATCATGTGGTCCTTCATGTTTGTTCCTCTTGTCTTGCTTGCGGCTTTTTTCTTCATTCAGAGCTCCTAGTTGGTCATGGTGAGTTGTTGCAACTTGTTTTTGAAGTCTTCATGCTTGTTAAGAAATAGCCATGAAGATCATAGACAAGAAGGAAGAAAAACGCGGGAGTGGAAAATGAGGACAAGGTCACGTGTTCAAATTTGGAGGCAGGACCACAAGTGTCCGTTATGATACAGCTCATTAAAGCAAAAGGAAAACCGGTTTTGTCTGATATGATGGAGGCGTTTGTTGCAGAGTCGTACTAGGCGCGGGATCATTCTGGTGGCATCCGAAAGAAGAGACAAAGACCTTTACTATATATAATGTGTGATACATTGTAATAGAGATATACAGAAAGTGAGAGAGAGCAGAATACAGAGCATAAACTCATTGTTTTGTTCTTGGGAAACAGAGTAAGGTTAGGGAAACACTGAGAGAACTTTGTAAAGGATTTGAGGTTTCTCGTTACTGTAACACTCTGAGATTTAGTGGATTCCGGAGCAAAGATCCCCGGCCCAGATGTAGTACTTATTGGTGTGAACTAGGTTAACAACAGGTTTGTGTGCTTGTCTTTACTTTGTGCTTCATATCTCTTCTGCAACTTGTTTTCTTAGTCTCTGCAACTCCATCGTTTTCTCATTCTCTTGTCTTGTGTGTGTTGTTTGTGTACCAACGGAGACGTCTTGAGGTTGCATATTTCATCTCATATTGGTATCCGAGACAGGTTGCGGGGCTTGTGGCTTTCACGGTGAAGTTTTGAAGAAATCCATGCCGTCAACGCCGAGAGTAGAGTTGGAAAAGTCTGATGGTCATGGAGACTATACACTCTGGAAGGACAAAATGTTGGCTCAGTTAGATCTACACGGCTTCAACAAGGCCTTGAAAGATCAAGGAAAGGGCAAAGGAAAGGTCCTGGATTCAGAAGACACAGATGAAGAACGTAAGGAGGCTGACGAAAAGGAAGAAGCTTTCGCCACTACTGTGCATAAAGCGAGAAGCATGGTCGTTCTGAGCGTTGCCAACAGAATCTTTGAGGAAGATCAAGAAAGAAACAATTGCAGCAGGCATGATAAAGGCTCTCGACAAGCTTTATCTAGCTAAAGCCTTGCCCAACCGTTTCCACCTCAAGCAGAAGCTGTTTGGCTACAGAATGTCAGAAAGTTTGCGCATTGAGTGTAACATCGATGAGTATCTGCAGCTAATATCATATCTGAGAAACATCGATGTTACAGTGTCTGATGACACTACAAGAAAATTGAGTATTGATAGCAGTTGAAGATAGCGTTTTGGTTGTTTATGCTATGATTGACTAAACAGCTTATTTTAGATAGCGTTTGTCAAATATGAAACGCTATAGATGAGGGCCAGCATAAAAATATTTTAAGCGCTTATATTTTGTTTTTGCGCTTGATCTTTAATAGCATACAAACCATATTAACGCTATGACAAGGTTGAGCGGGACTTTAATTTTTGTTGCCCGCCGTTGCTAAAAAAAAGTTAAGTGTAAGACGAGACATCAATCTCCCTCTCATTCTCTAATTTCACATAAAAAGAAAAAATCCCCCAAACCTAGATCTGCATCTCCATCTCCATCTTCTTCTTCAGAGAGTTAACGAGAGAGCTTTCGGTTTCTTTTCTCTTCTGTTCTACAGAATCCAAACGAGACCATTAGATCTCGCTCCCATGTCGTCTTTGCCGGTGTCAGTGAAGTCCAGTCGGATTTCTCTTCCCATCAGAGGAAGATCTTTTATGGGCGATTACCATATGGGCGCGCCATCTCTTGTCTTAACGCCGGTGGTCGTTAGCCAAAGCACCTCGGTGATATATTTCTCCCCTTCTCTCTGAATCTCTAGGGTTTCTAGTATTCTCGATCTGTTTGTATTTCCTTTTCTCCCCTTCGCTCTGAACTCTAGGGTTTCTAGGATTATCGATCTCTGGTTTGGGTTTTCTGATTTGGTCTCAATTTCGTGGATTTCATTTCCTTACAGCGAAGAACATAGGTTAGGGTTTACTGAGTTCTGTGTATGAAAAACAAATAATGACTATAGATTTCGATATAATCTTCATTTCATTGTGACGGATAAAGATTCAAAAAAGATATATGGTCAGATGAAGATTCCGCGATTTTGTAAGTAGCAGCTTCGTCTTTTTTTCCAACGATTTTTAGTCCGTCAAAAATTTAAGCTTGAATGTAACTTTAATAAGTGGATCTATAAATTTATATCACTGGGGAATACTTTGATTTTTTTGTTGGTACTTGATGCAAGGTCCTTTTGTTTCTTTGCTCAGAAGGCCAAAAACCTCTTCTTTTCCTTAGTTTGAAGCCCTGGTTCTTAATCTCGTTCTTCTCTAGGTAAATTTGTTTCGCTTGAGCTAACTTCGAAATGATTTTGTTTCACATCGAAGATCTGAAATGTTCACTACTTAGTCTTTCGCTGATTTCTGATTTTGGTTTTTAGACCACGATGGAAGAAGTGAAGTTAGCTGCCAAAAAGAAGATTATTAAGGTAATTAATCGATTTCGCATGTTACATATGCATACATATTGGTTTTTTCGTGTCTGTAGATTTAAATGATTTTGTGATGACTGAGCAGGAACTCTTTAGTAATCTTCTCTGCTTGGACGATTGAAACTTTATTATGAATTGAGCTTTATTTTTTTATAAAAATGATTGATTCTACATCTCTGTTTTTGTGATATCCATGTTGTTTGATTTCCGCTTGTCTTTAGGTAATATTACTTATCATTTGTTAGTATTTATAGTTTTCTCAATTGAATGATGTTCCAACAACTGTTTCAATTTTAATATTCAGAAACTTGTTTCATCTTCTTAAACAGGCAAGGAAGTGAGCAAAGCACATAAGATTCAGAGGCTTATGACTCCATTGCCTCTTCAGAGGAAAAGAGCTAGAATTGCAGACAAGAAGAAGAGAATAGCAAAGGCTAAACTCTGATGCAGCTGAATACCACAAGCTTCTTGCTTCAAGGTTGAAGAAGAGGTCAAAAACTCTCTTCTGATGCTGCCAAATTTTTCTTCACTGTTACTACCGATTAGTTGAGATGCCTTGATTTGGGACAAACGAGTTGTAAACTGTTTTGTTTATGGTTGACTTGCAGGAAGAAGCTGGCTCGTAGACAGGTACCTAAAAGGCTAAAACCTTTTCTCCACGCCTGTTTTATATGATTGAAGTTTTGTTTTAAAGGTTGGCTATGGTTGTAACATGATTTGTTATGGGAGGTTTATTAGGGATAAGTGTAGACGCCTGAAGGAGAAGAAATCTTACATGGTATACACAGCGTTGGGTGTCTTGGAATTCCTGCAAGTACTTTAACTAATTATGCTGTGGTGAAGGTTTTTATGAATTAAGTGTTGTAAACTTCATTTGATATTATGTAATTTGTTTCCATTTTTATAAATAAAATAAATCTTCTTCTATTAATTTATTCATAAATAAAAAATCTCTGAATTATGAAAACAAATTATATAAAACGAATTTTATATTAAATATATAGAAACAATTAAATATTATTGTTATATAGCTAATTAATAACAACAAATAAATGCTATTGTAACTCAATCTATAGCAGAATATAAGCGCTATCTTAAAGATAGAAACCATAGCATTTAAAAAAAACGCTATTACAAATGCCAGACTTTTTATCGCGGGCGATGACATAGCGTTTACTTACACGCTATCGTATCATTAGATAGCGTTTTTCGGATGCTATTAATACGTGTTTTTCTTGTAGTGTGAAGACCAGGCCATACTACTCTTATTGTCTCTACCAAGACAGTTTGACCAACTCAAGGACACAATACGCTACAGTTCAAGAAGAAAAACACTGATGCTGGAAGAATTCATGGCAGCTATATACTCAAAGGAGTTGGATACTGGGTCAACCTCTCCCAGTCAAAAGACTCAGGCTGAAGTTCTATATGTTAAAGAGAAGGGTGGAGAGCGAGGAAGGACAGAGAGCAGAGACAAGTCATCAAAGAAGTCTCGCTCAAAGTCAAAGAACAGAGATAGGTGTTGGATTTGTGGAGAAGATGGACATTTTAAAAGCTCATGTCCGAACAAAGGCAAGTCCAAAACCAAGCATCTAGTAGCAAAGGAGATGAGAACAAGAACAGAACTGAAGGGCTCTATGTTTCAGAAGCACTACTTTCGACAAGCATAAGCTTGGAGAACGAGTGGGTGATGGATACTGGATGCAGTTACCATATGACACACAAGAAAGACTGGTTTGAAGTTCTGAATGAAGATGCTAGTGGGTCTGTGCGCATGGGAAACAAGAGAACATCGAAAATCAGAAGAGCTGGAAGTGTCAGAATCAAAAACTCGGATGGGACGACTGTTCTTCTAAACAAGGTCAGGTACATTCCTGAAATGGATAGAAATCTTTTGTCTATGGGAACCTTAGAAGAACAAGGATATGAGTTTGAGTCTAGAAATGGAATACTCAAAGTGAAAGATGGCATAAAAACGCTACTGACAAGACACAGACACGAGAAGTTGTACATACTTCAAGATAAACCGGTTACAGCTCAATCTCTAGTCACTGAGAACAGAAAGGATGATACAGTGCTTTGGCACCAACGGTTAGGCCACATGAGTCAGAAAAACCTTGATCTATTGGTGAAGAAAGGCTACCTAGACAGGAAGAAAGTCTCAGTTCTATAGCTGTGCGAAGACTGTGTATATGGAAAAGCAAAACAGGTTAGTTTCTCTGTACCTACTCATGACACAAAAGAGAAGTTAGACTACATTCACTCAGATTTGTGGGGAGCACCTAGTGTTCCAATGTCTATGGGTAAATGTCAGTATTTTATCAGTTTTATCGATGACTACACAAGGAAGACATGGGTATTCTTTCTAAAGCACAAAGACAAAGCTTTTGATACCTTTGTCGAGTGGAGCATCATGGTAGAGAATCAAGCAGAAAGAAAGATCAAGATTCTGAGAACTGATAATGGTTTAGAGTTTTGAACTCTCATTTTTACAATTTCTGTAAGGAAAGAGGAATCGAGAGCCACAGAACTTGTGCATATACACCACAGCAAAACTGTGTAGCAGAAAGAATGAACATAACCATTCTTGAGAAAGTAAGAAGCATGTTGAGTGATTCAGGGATGCCAAGGTCATTCTGGGCTGAAGCAACACATACAGCTGTTACCTTGATCAACAAAACGCCTTCCTCTGCAATAAACTTGGAGATTCCAAACAAGAAATGGTCTGGAAGAGCTCCTGTTTACAGTTATCTGAGGAGGCTTGGGTGCATTTGTTTTGCACATTCAGATGAGGGAAAGCTAACTCCTAGAGCGAAGAAAGCGGTCTTGCTTGGTTATCCTACAAGGGTAAAGGGCTACAAGGTATGGTTATTAGAAGACAAGAAATGTCAGATAAGCAGAAATGTTGTGTTTCAGGAGACTACGGTTTACAAGGATGTGGTTCAGAAAGGAAAATAGGCTCGGGAAATCAGACTGATGAGGAAGAGTTACAGTTCGAAATTGAGTTAGAAGACAGAGATGGTCCAGGCCCAGGTGGAGATCTTTCGGAAGAAACAGGATCCCTGGGAGATCACTCACCTGTGCAAGAAAATGAAGACAATGAAGAGCAGAACTCAGGGGAGGAATTAGTGTTCGGAAGCGGAAATGATTCAGAGAATGATCAGTTTGAGGAAAGTGAGTCAGAGGACTCACCTGAGAGTTACCGTCTGGTCAGAGACAGAACCAGAAGGGAGACTAGAGCACCAAGACACTTCGACATTGAAGGCTATTTTGGTGAGAAAGACGAAAGCGAGGATGAATGCTTTGAGGAAGAGGCACTAGTCACTACAGTCGAAGGAGAATCCAAGGAGCCTGCAAGCTACAAAGAAGCTAAAGCTGATGCAGACTGGGAATTATGGAAAGGAGGATGAATGAAGAAATGGATTCTAATTCAAAGAATCACACTTGGACGGCTGTAAGTAAACCTAAAAGGCAAAGCATCATAGGATGTAATTGGGTTTATAAACTCAAAAGCGTCATTGAAGGAGTAGAGGCTCCAAGGTTTAAAGCCAGACTAGTTGCCAAAGGGTATTCACAAAGAGAAGGACTGGACTACACAGATGTGTTTGCTCCAGTCGTAAGACATGTATCTATAAGGATACTACTGTCTATCGTTGCAGAGGAAGACTTATAGCTGGAACAGCTTGATGTCAAGACAGCTTTTCTCCATAGAGAGTTAGATGAGAAAATATATATAGAAGTACCAGAGGGCAATGAGGATCAGTTCAAGACAGGTCAAGTATGCTTACTGAACAAAGCTCTTAATGGTTTAAAGCAGGCTCCAAGACAATGGAATCAGAAATTCGACAAGTTCATGATCGAGATCGGATTTTTGAAGAGCTTCCGTGATAGCTGTGCTTACATCAAGACTAATCAATATGGGTCATTAGTCTATCTACTCATCTATGTAGATCACATGTTAGTAGCTGCTAAGGACAAGCGAGTTATTGCAGAACTGAAGCAACAACTCAGTTGTAAATTTGAGATGAAAGACTTAGGTGCGGCTAAGAAGATACTTGGTATGGAGATAACCCGAGACAGAGCTGCTGGGAAACTGTAGGTTACTCAAGAAGATTATCTGAAAAAGGTTTTGGAGCTGTACAAAATGGATCAAGCCAAGGAAGTGGTAACATCACTTGGTGCTCATTTGAAGATGTGTGCAGCTACAAAAGAACAGCTGATTGAAGATGGCGAGTTCCTGAAGTCAATTCCATACTCAAATGCTGTTGGGAGTATTATGTCCTCGATGATTTGCACAAGACCTGACTTGTCATATCCAGTTGGAATCATTAGTAGATTCATGGGAAATCCGATCAGAGAGCATTTGTTGAGAGTTAAGTGGGTTTTGAGGTACATCAGAGGTACATTGAAGACAAAGCTATATTACAGAAAGGGTTCTGAGTTCGTCTTAAAGGGTTACTGCGATTCAAATTATGCTGCATACATCGATAGAAGAAGATCAATCAGTCGGATGGTGTTTACTCTGGGAGGAAATACAATCAGTTGGCGTTCAGCATTGCAGAAAGTTGTGGCTTTGTCTACTACAGAGGCTGAATATATGTCAATAAACGAGGCAGTAAAGGAATCCCTATGGCTTAAGGGATTGTTGCAAGAGTTCGACTATGAGCAGAAGAGTGTTGAGATCTTTTGCGATTCACAAAGTGCCATAGCCTTATCGAATAACAACGTTCATCATGAATGAACTAAGCATGTTGATGTCAATATCATAAGATAAGAGACGTCATTGCAGATGGAGTCGTGGAGGTTCTGAAGATATCTACCTTGAAGAATCCGGCTAATATCTTTACCAAGATTCTGCCAGTCAGTAAGTTTCAAGCTGCGCTGAACTTACTGAGGGTTAAGTCTGAGTATACAGACACAGGAACCGGGAGGGAATCCAGAAAGCTAAGTCACTATCAACTATCTCTCGTCTCAGGTATTGCGTTTAAGTTGTCTTGTTTGATCTGTCATTGCTAGGTGAAGAATTGTTAAGAAATAGCCATGAAGATCATAGACAATACTACACGAATATTGGGTTTTTATAGCACTATAATATAGCGTTTGTGGCTATCTATTATAATGAGGGAACTCTTTCCCTCTAAAGTTTTCCTGTCATGCCACGTGGCGTTTTGTATTGCTTTGTAAGCGGAAAAAAAACTTATGGGCCATTCTAATGTTTTCTCAGGCAAAAGCCCAGATGCCCATTCCCACACTTCATCGTTCTCCTCTCCTTACGAAACCCTCGGCGGCTCACCTCGTCCTTACGAAATCTCTGATCCTTCACCTCCCTCCAACGCCTGTAAGAGCCGTGTTCTTCCGCTTCCCCTCCTTTCAATTCCTTCTGCTCTTTCAATTCTATTTACTGTTCAACGAATGGCTTACCTTCACCATTACAGAGGCTCTACTATAAATTGTGCCTCCACAGACTCATTCCTCACTGACCTGCTTTCATTTCCTATCTCTACCTTTACATATCTCCTCCCAAATGGCCCCTCTCGATTTGTCCACAGAAAGCTGCATCGGTCCTGGGTGGTGAAAAGTTTTAGAAAAGGACTAGACTTCTTCAAACGCGTAGCTGATATCGCTGAATCAGAAGGTATATATATCCTCAGCAATTCAGCACACATGCTTTGTGACCCTTCTGAATAAATTTTGGGAAAAAAAGAGAAAGCGTAGCTCTGTTATTGTCTCTGAAGCAAGGATCTATTTAATGCTGGTCATCACCCAGATTTGCATCTTGTCGGCTGGAATAATGTGAAGATCGATATATGGACACATGCGATAGGTGAGAATCACGGTCTGTTGTTGTTGATTTGAAGACTTGAATCTGATCAAATGCGGGAATCATCTTTCCAACATCTTTTTGATTTCTGATCATATCGTTGTCCTCATCGTGGAACTTTTTTTGTGTGGACTTCATAAGTTGCAAGTGGTAAATAAGTGATGTCTGAATCTCTTGCAACATGTGGTTTGACGGAAAACGACTTCATTCTTGCTGCTAAGATCAACGAGCTCCAAGTGGAAGATCTTCTGAGAAAGAAGAAAGTTTCCAAATGAAATGACATAAAAATGAATTCTGCAAGCTAATTGTAGCTTAGAGTCTGCCATTAATCAGCGCGTCTTGAGATCATAACTGGTATGTGTTGGTCTAGAAACTCTGTCAAGCATGTTAAACAAGCTATATAGCTAATGCAAGAGGAGAACAAAGATGAACTAGAGAGATTTTGATGTTTCTTCTGCGTCTATGGTTCTTGTAAAGCTGTTTTTGGTGTTACCAATCTCAAAACCACAAATAAGGCAGTTCTCAAGTTGAAAACAAGTACCTTTCTTTCCAGAACAAATTAATAATGTTAGATATACAAATATACAATAACGTATGTTTGTTTATTTACAACCACAAACTTCCAAATCTACATAACCTATTTACATTCAAGAATGTGCATGAATCTATAGAGAAGACTATTTTTCCTTCCAAAAGTCATTCTTTCAAAGAGATAAATCCAGATCAACGAGTTCAGTCTTCAGACAATGGAGAAATTGATGGGGACAGAATAGTTTCACTGCACACCATCAAGAAATTTTCCAAGTCAGACTTCTTTTTCATCCATCAACTCAGAACAACAAATAACCCTTCAACTGTGTTAGAATAACCTCCCCATCTTCTGAAACAGATCACCAAGCGCACGGTAGAGTGGAGCAGCAGCGGGTGGTTTAGGCAAAGACCCAAGGAGGATGTCAGACGCAGCTAGGGACTGGCTCCCATAGAACCGTGAGTTCTCACTTGTACGTGTTGTGAAGATGCTTCCTTGAAGCGAGCATCCAACAAATGCACCTGTTCATTGAATGGCGGTTAAGTAAGGTTTTAGCAGCAAAACAAAATGGAGACTATAAAATTACTTCTGAGGATCAGTTTCGACAACGGTTTTCTAATCAGAATATTAGAATGGTTACAGACATATAGTGGACAATAAAAGCTACTTTTAGACATGGAAGCAAAGTAGCCTAAGAACAATAAAAGCTAAAATCCATTTCAGATTGAGACAGACACATGTACCTTTGCTGTACTGTAGGTATAGCAAGCAGCATAACCACCACTACCTGCTCGGATATCTGCTTCAACAGCTCGATATCTACATTAAAAAATATAAAATAATACAAAAAATAAAATTAAACGTCACTTAATATAATAAAAATATTTACCTTCAGGTTATTGACATTACTTCTCTTCCACTTTAAAGTAAGAAATATATATGATTTAAACAAAAGAGTAGCATACATAAATTTTAATTACTGATATATTACAAGAGTGACAAGGAAACAGCGTTGAAACCAAAAAAAAACAAACTTTCAAATGAACACATAAAAAAAAAAATCTACCGGTCCTAATAAATTCTTTTATTAAAAACCATAAACAAAATATGGAACTTATTATGTTCAATAAAAGATTTTGGAAAAAAAAATATCAAATGTATGGTCACAAAATAACTTACAAAATATTGTAAAAGACCCAGTAATATTAATATATTGCTTACCATTGTCTATTAAATCAAAGTAAATATAAAACACAAAATATAACATACAACAAACGGAACACACCCGCAGAGTAAGCAGCTTTTCTAGTAATGCTATAGTTGTTGTACCTAGCGCTGGGCATTTTAACCGAAAACCAAAAACCGAACCGAAATAACCGAAACCGAAACCGAACCGAATTTTATGATTAACCGAACGGTTACTAAATCTCTAGAACCGAAATAACCGAACCAAAACCGAACCGAACCGAAACCGAACGGATAACCGAATATCCGAAATACGATTCATATACTTAAAAATATTATTTATATTTATATTTAAAATAACTAAATAATTAAAATTAACCAAATATTAGTAAAAAAACCGAATTATCCAAAATTATCCAAATGTTTTTATCCAAAACATCCGAAATTAACCGATATTATCCGAAGTTATCCGTTTTTTTATCCAAAATTATCCAAAAATATAAGAAAAACCAGAACCGAAACCTAAATAACCGAACCGAAACTGAACCAAAACCGAACCTAATTTTATGATTAACCGAACGGTTACTAAATCTCTATAACCGAAAAAACCGAAAACCCAAAAACCGAACCGAAATCGAACCGAATTTTATGATTAACCGAACGGTTACTAAATATCTATAACCGAAAAAACCGAACCGAAAACCGAACGCCCAGGGCTAGTTGTACCCTTGGTTTTTTTTAGCTATGATATAATGTTAGACTGAAAAACAATATTCCGCATCTCGTTCCGTTTTATTAATAGCAGATACTTCGTAACAATCGTTATAATACTGTTAGGCGGTAAAGGAAAATTTCATTCCTGCAACACTGAGGGGGGCTTATTGGATCAGTGATTTGAGAAGAATTCATTTTCTTTATAAATCCTCCGTTATTGGATTTAAAATTTGTAAAAATTTCTTAAAATCTTAGCTTATTGGATCAAACATTTATACAATTCCCTTAAAATTCTAGCTTATTGGAAATTTGGGATTTCATCAATAAATTCCATCTCATAGAATTTGAAGGAATTGGAAAGACAATTTATAGTTAAAAATGAGTGGATACAAATACCATATCTTAGGGTGGTATTTGAAGTTTTTTTTTTAAAAAAAAAATAGTTTTAGTTTCAAAAAAGTAAATCAAAACTTATGGAATGAGAAAAAAAAAGTTTTGTTGAAATTTAAAAGTTGAAACTTTTAAATATAAATTTTTCATTTTGTAGAATTCAAAAGTTGGAAAAAATATATTATATATCATTTTAAATAATTTTAAAAATTGAAAATCCTATTTGTTTCAAATATACCCAAATTCATTTTTTTACATTTTATATGAATAAGAAATATAAAAGAAATATTTTTCAGATTTTTAATCTCTTTAATTTATTATTATTAAATTACTTTTTTTTATAAATGAAATCCCAGCAATTAGTTTATATTTTTAAAATGAAATCTCAGATTCCTTAAAATTCTCTTGGATTATTTAATCAAATCCCAAATCAAATCTCAGATTTCATAAATTCTCCATGGATTTATATATTTCAAATTCTCTCAATTCCTTAGTCCAATAAGCCCCCCCTTAGAAAAAATTTGGCACTAAAACATTGTGGCTCCAAAAAAAGCCCAAATATTTCAGACCTAAAATTTTCATTCCCTCTTTTGCTCTAATTTGGTCGATTCTCTCCATCTCCGTTTAGATCTGAAACCTCTCTTCTCACTCTCATTTTTCGTGTCCTCTTTTTTTTTTTTTTGTTTAACGCTGAAATTTTATTGAGACAACTGAAAGGGGCTACACAGCGAAAACCAGAGTACACTATGGAATACAAAGACGATGAAAAGGAAAAAGAATCGCTTGAGAAAGTTAAAAGTTTCACTGCAACAGAAGTTGCCATATCATAATGGTAGTAGCCGAGCAAGGTAAGGGGACGTGATAAATTGATGAGAGTAAAGCACACAAAAGTGTAGATGAAGAAATATTATTAGACTCTCATGAGAATAAAGGTACAATATGCACAGACTTATATAGTGATTAATCTAACCTAATTCCTAATTTAATATGTAAATAATATATTAGAGATAAATGCTAATTTCCTATTCTCGGATATTCTTCTGTATCTTTCCAGATTCTTCTTGATCATTAAAGATTCTTCTTGATCCGCAAGATACGCATCTTGCTATCCAATCTATCTCCAATACTCCCCGCACGACAAACGTGGGATGCAACCACAAAGCTGACCATGTATGTCGTGGACAATGTGTCGAGGATGAACAAACAAGTTAGCAACTTCCTCCGGGTAAACACTTAACTTCAATTTTGAGAGGAATGAAACCTTCAACTCGTCTTTGGTCTTAATGGGAATACATCCCATGGGCGCAACTTCTGCAGCTCCACAAACACGTCCTTAACTCGTACAGTCCATAACTCGGACAAAAAAATTATGACCTAAAGAACACGAGTGTTCAACTAGAACTCCCCGTAATTGTTAATCAATAACCAAAATATTCCAAACTATGGAATAATAATAGCACATACTTATGGTTAAGATAGAAAACGGATGAAATCAATTCACCGTCACCAATAGGTAAAACCATGCACAAACGTGTGCTTCATAATTCTTGGGCTCCAAGAAACTAGCAACATGCTAGTATTGCGTATGCAACATGGTCAAACACTGACCAAATCAACAAATAACAAGCCACCAATAAGCTTCAACTAAAGTCGCCAAGTCTCGAGACGAGAGACGGTCACTTTTTTTTTTTTTTGGTGAAACAAAGCAATAATGTCCACATGAACATATAACACATCTACGTGTGTGGGAAGCATGATATTGTGCCCAACTTGGGTTTGTAAGAAGCTACGACCGTAGCTTAAGGAATAAGGTACTGCGGAAGCGAAAGTCATAACCCACTAGGATTAAGATCGACTGCTCTGATACCATGATAAATTGATGAGAGTAAAGCACACAAAAGTGTAAATGAAGAAATATTATTAGACTCTCATGAGAATAAAGGTACAATATGCATAGACTTATATAGTGATTAATCTAACCTAATTCGGGAAAATGGGTATTTAATTCCCCAAGTATTTGCAATCAGCTGATTTAATACCCAACTATTGCTTGCGCAGAATTATTTCCCAATTTGTAGTTGACCGTGCTAATTTAGACTTCAAAAAGTCAATCGTTAACACTAAACAGAAATCGTTAGTTTTAATTGATTTGTAATCGCAATTTTTAAAACAATCTAAAATCCCTAAATCGCGAGGAAGACCTGAAACACGCTAAAACTGTAACCCAAAGTGATTGCAGGCGAGAGAAGGGAAATTCCGGCGAGAGGAAACAAAATCCGGCGAGTCAAGCAGGTTTCCGACATCATCCGGCGAGCCAATCGTTTTCCGACATCAAGATGGTGAAAAACATGAATCCTCGTCCAGAAACGGAACAAATCTCTGGTGTTTCTAAATGTGTAAGATTGTAGATTATTTGTAGATTTGGTTGTCTATTATTTGTAGATTTGAATTTGATACAGATCATATGTAGGAGGAGATAAGTGCGAGTTCGTCTTCTAGCTATGGGCAGTTCTTCAATGGAGGAAAAGAGTTCTTCAATGGACAAAAAGGATTTCCGAAAAAATGTGTTTGTGGAAGTAATGTTACGATTTATACATCACAGTCCAAAGCCAATCCTGGACGTCCGTACTTCCGTTGTGGTGCTTCACGAGAGGTAAGCTATGAACTCCATGTTTTCTTCATTAGAGTAAACGTAAATGTGATGGTACTAAACTCAAATGTATATCTCGTTTGTTTATCTTAGAATGGTCATTTGTTCAAGTGGGTAGAAGATGGAATGTACGAAGAAGTGAATGAGCTGAAGGTTGATAGGATGATTGTAGTGAATGAGATCGAAAATGTCAAAGAAGAGGTCCTACTATGCAAGAACAAGCTTACTAAATTGAAGAGAATGATCATGGTTCTTGTTCTTTGTGTGGGATTGTTGACTGTTATTCTCATCTACTACTTCATATTTCATGGAGGTGAAGAGAAGAGTCTTATGTTTGGTATGTAATTGGTAGCTATGAGCAGCTTGCATATGTATAAGACCATGGTGTATGACCTTATTTGATGATGATTTTCTCTTGTTAAGTGATACTGGTTTTTGAGCTTTTGAAGTTATTTTAGCTGTTGAAATTATTTGGACAATGTGAGAGTTTAAGGAAGCACTTTAAAACAGATATATAACACAAGAGAAGAGTCTAAACAAGAAGTTTTAAACTGATACCATTGATACATAAGACACAAGTGGAAACCATTACATAAGTCTAAGAAAGAGTTTTAAACCGTTACATAATACTAAACATAGCTTTCTCACATCAAAGCTAAATAAAAAAACCATTAAACCGATACATAATCTTAGTCATAGCTTTCGTACATCAAATCTAAGCAAAACACATTACATAAGCCAACATTTCGAGATTTAACAAGAGAAACCAAATCTTCCTTGTGATGATTGCGAAAGTCCTACTTGTGATGAACCACCTTGAGAAAATCCAGATTGAGAAGCTTGTGATAATTCACCTACTAGTGATGACTCTCCCTAAAGTTCAACATATAACTAGAATCAATCAACAAATGCAAGCAAGTAGAATCAATCAACAAATTCCATCACATTTACGTTTCCAACAACTACAAATTCAAACCTGATGTTTTCTTGGACGACCTCTTCGCCGTTTTGGTGGAGGAACTGCAGTTGGATTAGGACAGCGTGTCTTGTTTTGACCTTCCTTCTTACAATTTGAGCATGTTCCCACACCACCATGGCGTGTTAACTTGTTTGGGTTAGAGGCAGACTCATGAGGTCCTTTTCTCCTAGCATACCCATTAGGCCTCCCACGGTTGAATCTCGAAGGTGGTGGTAAAATAGGTAACCGACCTAACCGTGGCCACAGTGTCATCCCTTGAACCAGTTTCATACCCCTTCTATACAATTCCCTCCAATTGGAAGTCAAGTAGTAACTGGAGACATAATCATTGAGATCTAACCTTGTCGTTGTGATGACACACATAGCGTGCATACAAGGTAAGCCATTCAGCTGCCAGTAGCCACAACCACATGTTTTCTCCTCCATGTTCACGCTAAAAACATCATTGTGGTACTCTATCTCATGTGTATGTCCTGTGGTCACGTATCTTATGCACTCACGAGCCTTCTGCCTATTAAGTTCAATCTCTCTATCTGCTCTTGGTGTGAACCTTTTCTTCCACCTGTTAGTTAAAGCAGTCCGCTTTGCATTTTTCACCATGGTTTTTCTCCTTACCTCTGTTAACATATCAAGAAGTGGCTTCCTCCTTGACTCTCTAACACTTCTGTTGAACGATTCTGACAGGTTGTTTAGGTTGTTGTTGCAACAGGATCCAAGCTTGAAGAAAGCTCGGGACCATGTTTCTGGTCCAGTAGCTTTCAATGAATCAAATGCCCCTTCATTGTACTTCGTCAGAGCTTCTAAGTTACTCTCATACACTGCTGGTGTGTAACTCCTTGCTATCTTCCAAAATAGCCTTTCAAGCTCTATGTCTTTGTTTGTCTTCTTCCAATTCTCCAGAATGTGTCTAGCACACATTCGATGTTCAGCTTTGGAAACTCGACATGAACCGCATTGAGGATACCCTATCACATAAAGCAGTTACAAATAATTAAAATGTTGTGAAAACAATTTCAAATCGAAGCAAATTAATAAACTAAAACTCACCTTATGTTTGTCTGAGATGATCGTAATGTCGGTTCCATCTTCTAATCTCAAATCATTTTTTAGAAGTTGCACAAACCACAGCCAATTGGGATTATCTTCCACGTAAACCACTGCCCAAGCAATGGGAAATATCCTGTTATCACCATCTCTACCAACTGCAGCTAGCATTTGTCCTTTGACGTCCCATTTCATAAAAGAAGCATCTAATCCAATGATGGGTCTGCATGACTGCTTCCAACCGGATTTCAATGCTTCAAAAAACGTAGAGACGGTGAAACCTTTGCAAACTCCCAGGACTTGGGCCGGGAATGGTCTCAATCTCCATCCTTGATCCCATGTTTGATTTTCGTATCTTTTTTGGTAATCCCAAATTCTTGCAAAATGGGCATGATGAACAGCTTTCCTTTTCGCCGCAAGCACTACCTTCGCTCTTTGATATATCATGGTTTTTCTGGTTTTTCAGCCATGATATAAGTATGTTTATAGAGTCTTTTATTTGTTTTTGGAGTCTTTTCGAGTCTTTTGCAGGTTCAGGTATATATTAGGCTTGATTGAAGATATTGGAGCATTTTGGATCATTTAGTTTGAAGCATCTGAAGAGAGCAAGTCGGAGACCATTTTTGAGCTTGGTGTCGATCGACACCACTCCTGGGTGTCGATCGACACCGATCGGGATTTGACAAACCAACGATTTTTGAAGAAAGGAATTGCCCAGAAGTCTTACATATTTGCAAAACAAGTCCTTTTCGGGTTTTAGACTATATTTAGGTTTCTAAAAGTCTTTTGTAAGTTTTTATCTTAGTTTTTACTTTGTGCTTTGAGATTTTGGCAAGAGAGCTTTGGAGAGACAAATCAGAACTCATCTTGTAGAGAGAAGATTTCGAACTCCCTTAATACTCTTTTTAATATCTTAATGCAAATTATTCAGATTATGATTTGTGTTTCATCACCATGTCTGAGTAATCTACTTGTTAGATTTAGGGTTTTTCTAGGTTGATGATGAATTGTTGAATTGGATAGAATTGTTAGGATTATCATATGGTTTCTTCATTTAGATTGAATCTAATGCTTGTTCTGGATTGATCACCTGGAATATAGATATTAGGATAATTAGTAGACACGAGAGTGTTATTGATTTCCTGAAAATAATCTTAGATGAGCAAAATAGCTATTCGCAAAGAGATTTGGTTTAGGTATTTTGTGAACATATCGAACTTGATTTTAATGCATGTCTGAGCCTTTGAATTTGCAAAGAGATTTGAAATTCTAGGATCTAGACATAGAAATCTCTGCAACGAGAGTTGATTGATTTGATTATTGTGTTTCGATTTCTAGAATGATTCTTCATTAAACCCTTAACATTCTGTCTGGTTTGCAATTCTGAATCACCGAAAGAATTTCCCTAAGTCTAGCGCTTTCTCCATCAATCTACAAACTTGTTTGATTTCGTTTGCTGTCTTTTAATTACAATCTTTCGTTTAGCTTAATTCGAAAACTTTACTCTATTGTGCGAATCTTGAATCTCTGTGGATTCGACCCCTAAGTATTACAACTGATCTCTTAATTTGAGAGAGTAGTTCAAAGGGTAAATTTGAGCATATCAAATTTTGGCGCCGTTGCCGGGGATTCATTGAATTCGCCATTAGACTAGGAATAGAATTTAGACTAAACATTTTATTTCTTGTTTACTCACATTTGTTCTTTCTCTTTTCTTGTGTTTTCAGGTGTATGCATTCTCGCAATACCAGAAGCAACAAAAACGCTCAGCTTTTGAATCTCACGAATCAGGAGTTGTTAGAGTTAGAACGCACGAACCTAAAGGCAAAGAGATCAGTAGCAATGAATCGGAGAGTTATCATTCGACCTGATGCTACTGGAGTCTTACGAGACCAACAGGGTCAAGCCTACAACGAGAACGGCGACCAGATTGATGACCAGGGAAATGTCATCAATGAAATCATTGTACAAGATGATGCTGACGCTGCTAGAGGGAGGACTCTTGCGGATTTTAACAGGCCTGATCTTTTCTATGCGAACAGGTCTGCGATTCGCCCTCCTACTTTCCCAAGGAATGACTTTGAGTTGAAGCCTGTCTACTTCACTCTTGTGGGTCAACATCCTTTCCATGGTCTCCCTCATGAGCACCCTATGGATCACATTGAGAAGTTTGAGGACTTGGTGACAAGCATCAAACTGAATGGAGTCACTCAGGACTATCTTCTCTGCAAGTTATTCCCCTATTCTCTTGCTGGGGATGCAGCTTACTGGCTCAAGAATGAGAGTCCAGGTTCTCTAACCACTTGGTCTGATACCAAGACTGCCTTCCTCACCAACTTCTTTGATGATGCAAGGTCTGAAGATCTGAGAACTAAAATCTCTACATTCAAACAAGAGCCTACTGAAGCCTTCAAAGCTTCCTGGTTGAGGTTCAGGTCATACCAGAGAGACTGTCCCCATTATGGGTTCAGTGATGTTCAGCTGTTGGGTATCTACTTCAGAGGAATAGACTGGAGATATCAAATGGCTTTGGATGCTGCAAGTGAAGGAAACTTCAACACCAGAAGTCCAGCTGAAGCCAAAAAGCTTATTGAAAACTTGGTATCTAGCAATAGTACCAAGAATGCAGACTTTGAGAGGAAGAAAGCAGCTGGAGGAATGGATGGAAGTCAAATGGCTGAAGTGAAGGCAAAGCTAGACTCAGTTCACAGCATTCTGTGGGCCAGAAACATGTTCACTTTGCTGCAGAGGTTGACACTTTTGAACAAGCTGATGATGGTCAAGAAGAGGATGTGAATTATGTTGGTGGAACAGGTTTTCAGAATCAGAGATTTGGGAATCAACAAGGAAACAGGCCTTACAATGGTTATGGTCAGAGGAGTGCCTTTACAGGCAATCAAAACTCCTCTGGTTTCACTCAGAAGCCTCAATTCCAGAAGCCTGCTTTTCAGGGCAACAGCAACAGCAATAACAACTTTCAGAATAATAACAGCAACAACAACTTCCACCAAATGCAGAAAGCAAGATGGAGAGCATGCTGGAGCAGATTCTTGCAGGGCAGACAAAGCTGACAGTGGATTTTAATGGGAAACTTGATTCCATGTACCTGGATCTGAATGGGAAATTTGAAGCTTTGAGCACTCATGTCAAGAAGTTGGATACTCAGGTTGCACAAACAGCTTCATCCATGAAAAGGGAAGATGGATTCCTTCCTGGAAGGACAGATGCCAATCCAAAACATCCCTGTAATTCCATCATGCTAAGGAGTGGAAAACAGCTTGACTCAGTTGTGAAAAAGAGGTTCAATACAGATGAAATCGTGGAGATTGAAGACTTGGATGATGAAGATTTTGACTGTCCGGAGGAGGTGTCGATCGACACCAATCTTCAGTGTCGATCGACACCCTCCAAAAATCCTGAAACTTCGAGCCATGACGGACGTTTGTCGATCGACCCGATCGACACCACTTCGAAGGGGTCGACACCAGTCAGTGTCGATCGACACCAACCTAGTGTCGATCGACACTCTTCGCGGAACAAGCCAGATTCGTCTAAATCTCACACAGCACCTGGGAAAACGTCTATAAGCCAAAAATTCCTTTCCCAAAGGCTTCCAAGAAGTCTAAACAGGAACTAGAAGATGCTAAGTGCAAAGCTATCATGGAGAAACTGATTGTTGAGATTCCTTTTGTTGATGTCATGAAGACTTCTCCCATGATGAGGAGGTATGTGAAGAGGATGGCTACTCAAGACCTGAGTGTTGAGCAAGGAGTGAGTGATGATATTTCTGCTCAGGTCAGTGCTGTTATTCAGAACAGAGTTCCCAAGAAGCTCCCTGATCCTGGAAGTTTTGTGTTGACTTGCACTATCTTCTCCAATAGTTTCGAAAGATCCTTGTGTGATTTGGGTTCTAGTGTGAATTTGATGCCTCTATCAGTTGCAATCCGCCTGGGAATGACTGATTTCCAACCAACTAGAATCACTCTTGTTCTAGCTGATAGATCCCTTAGAATCCCAGAAGGTGTTTTGGAGGATGTTCCTATCCAGATTGGTGATTGCTTGATTCCCACAGACTTTGTGGTGCTGCAGTATGATGAGGAACCCAAAGATCCTCTTATTTTGGGAAGATCTTTCTTGCTACTGCTGGCTTGATGCTATAATGATGTGCAGAATGGAAGGATAGGCCTCCATGTGGGTGATTTGGTGATGAACTTTGACATGGACAAGATTGTCAAGAAACCCACTATTGATGGGCAGACCTTCTATGTGGACACACTTTCGGATCTTACTGAGGAAATCTTCAATGAGATGCACTCTGAAGATCCATTGGAGAGAGCTTTGATCACTTCTACAGCTGAGCATCTGGATGACCAAGCAAATGGATATGCAAAGATGATGGATGCTAGTGAGCAAGTTATGAAGTTAGTTGCCCAAGAGGAGCTAGTTGGGACTTCAGAGAAAGCTGCAAAGCTTGGTGATTGGAGTGTAGAGAAAGCCCCCAAACTTGAGCTGAAACAACTTCCTGAAGGCTAAGGTATGCATTTCTTGGTGAAAATTCTTCATATCCTGTTATTGTTAATGCTTATCTCAACAACGCAGAGCTCACTTTACTGCTAAGCAAGCTACGCAGATTTCGCAAAGCTCTTGGCTATTCTCTTGATGATATTTCAGGTATCTCTCCAGACTTGTGCATGCATAGGATCCACCTTGAGGATGAGACAAAGTCATCAATTGAACCACCAGAGGAGGCTGAATCCCAACTTACAGGAAGTTGTCAAGAAAGAAATCATGAAATTGCTAGAAGCTGGAGTCATCTACCCTATCTCAGACAGCAATTGGGTCAGTCCAGTGCATGTGGTTCCTAAGAAAGGGTGTTACAGTGGTTAAGAATGAGAAGAATGAGCTGATTCCAACAAGGACTGTGACAGGGCACCGGATGTGCATTGATTACAGGAAGTTGAATGCTGCAACAGGAAAGATCACTTCCCCCTACCATTCATTGATCAGATGCTGGAGAGTTAGCAAACCACCCTTATTACTGCTTCCTCGATGGGTACTCTGGATTCTTTCAGATTCCCATCCATCCAGATGACCAGGAGAAGACCACCTTCACCTGCCCCTATGGCACTTTTGCATATCGCAGAATGCCATTTGGACTCTGTAATGCTCCTGCGACATTTCAGAGATGCATGATATCTATCTTCACGGATATGATTGAGGATTTTATGGAGGTCTTTATGGATGACTTTTCTGTCTATGGGTCTTCCTTTAAAGACTGTCTTGATAATCTCTGCAAGTGTTGGCTAGATGTGAAGAAAAGCACTTGGTTCTTAACTGGGAAAAATGTCACTTCATGGTGAGAGATGGCATTGTGCTTGGACACAGAGTTTCTGAAGCTGGGATTGCAGTTGACAGGGCCAAGATTGAGGTGATGACAAGTCTACAAGCACCTGATAATGTGAAGTCAGTAAGGAGTTTTCTGGGACATGCTGGGTTTTACAGGAGGTTCATCAAGGATTTCAGCAAAATTGCCAGACCACTTACAGCACTTCTCTGCAAGGATGTGAAATTTGAGTTCAATGCTGAGTGTCTTTCAGCCTTTGAACAGATCAAGAAGGCTTTAGTGAGTGCTCCAATAGTGCAACCACCAGACTGGGATTTACCTTTTGAGGTAATGTGTGATGCCAGTGATTTCGCAGTAGGAGCTGTACTTGGACAGAAGAAGGACAAGAAGCTACATGCCATCTACTATGCAAGCAGAACACTTGATGATGCTCAGAAAAATTATGCAACTACTGAAAAGGAGTTGTTGGCGGTAGTGTTTGCCTTTGAGAAATTTCGTCCTTACTTGGTGGGGTCTAAGGTGATTGTGCATACAGACCATTCTGCTCTTAAGTATTTGATGCAGAAAAAGGAGGCTAAACCAAGATTGCTCAGATGGATTCTCCTTCTTCAAGAGTTTGACATTGAAGTAAGAGATAAGAAAGGAGTGGAGAATGGAGTAGCTGATCACCTCTCACGACTCAGAGTTGAGGAAGATGTTCCCATTGATGATTTTCTGCCAGAAGAAAATGTTTACATGATTGGAATTGCTTCAGAATCGGATTTGGCGAGCAAAAGGCGAAGTGCAGACATGGTGTCGATCGACACCACTGCTGGGTGTCGATCGACACCCCACCAAAAACTCGAAACTTCGAGTCGTGACGGACGAATGTCGACCAGCTGTCGACCAGCTGTCGATACAATTTAGATGCTCGACACCAATAAGTGTCGACCGACACCCCTTGGTGTCGATCGACACCCATCGCAGACGCAGGAGCCCAGAAACTGCAGAACCTCACGGTTCGACTTGGAACTTCCAAACAGCTGCTGTAGCTGTTCCTGATCACCCTTGGTATGCTCATATTGCCAATTACCTTGCTGCAGACATTGATCCAGGTCTCAAAGAGTATGCTAGGAAGAAATTCTTTAGTGATCTCAAGAGATATTATTGGGATGAGCCTTATCTCTACAGGCATTGTTCAGATGGAATCTACAGAAGGTGTATTGCAGAGTCTGAAATTCCTGACATCTTATTTCACTGCCATGGATCTGAGTATGCTGGACACTTTGCTACTTTCAAAACAGTGTCTAAGGTTCTTCAAGCAGGCTTTTGGTGGCCTACTATGTTCAAGGATGCTCAGATGTTCGTTTCTCATTGTGATGCTTGTCAGAGAAGAGGGAAGATCAGCAAGAAACATGAGATGCCACAAAAATTCATCCTTGAGGTGAAGTTTTTGATTGCTGGGGCATTGATTTCATGGGTCCTTTTCCCTCCTCTCATGGGAATAAGTACATTCTAGTTGCTGTGGACTATGTTTCTAAGTGGGTAGAAGCAATTGCTAGTCCAAAGAATGATGCTGCAGTGGTCCTTAAGCTGTTTAAAACCATCATTTTCCCCAGATTTGGAGTGCCTAGAGTTGTGATAAGTGATGGTGGTTCTCACTTTATCAACAAGGTTTTTGAAAAGCTGCTGAAGAAGCATGGTGTTCATCATCGTGTGGCAACTCCATATCACCCTCAGACAAGTGGCCAGGTAGAGGTTTCGAACAGACAGATCAAGCAAATCCTGGAAATGACAGTGGGAAAGACAAGAAAAGATTGGTCTACCAAACTGGATGATGCACTTTGGGCCTACAGAACTGCATACAAGACACCACTTGGCACTACACCATTCCACCTGCTTTATGGGAAAGCATGTCATCTTCCAGTGGAACTTGAGCACAAAGCATATTGGGCTATAAGACTATGAATTTCGACATCAAGCCTGCTGCAGAGAGGAGATTGATTCAGCTGAATGAGTTGGATGAGATCAGATTTCATGCCTATGAAAACTCTAAGTTGTACAAGGAGAGAACAAAGGCATATCATGATAAGAAGATCATCTCCAGAAACTTTGAACCAAATGATCAGGTACTTCTGTATAACTCTCGTTTGCAATTGTTTCCTGGTAAATTGCGTTCTCGTTGGTCAGGTCCTTTCACTATCACGGAGGTTCGACCATATGGTGCTGTAGTCCTGCGGAACTCAAAAGGCGAGGAGTTCACTGTGAATGGACAAAGGGTGAAACATTATTGGGCACAAGCCGAGATTCCTGACGGACACATTGTTCGTTTGGATGATACACCATCCGCCTAACCCGCAGCCAAGTCAAGCTAAGGACTAAAAACAAGCGCTGAGTGGGAGGCAACCCACTGGTAATTTGTACATACGCATAATTTCGTATTTCCTTGTTTTACTAATTTTTAGTTTTGGTTTTTCTTAACTTTTCTAGGATTTCTAAAAAAAAAAAAAGTATCGCGAGCCCGAGTGGTGGTGTCGATCGACACCACTTATCGGTGTCGGTCGACACCGTTAAAAACGAGGTAAGTGTCCTTAAAACCTAAATTTAGTGTCGATCGATCATCGTTTTCTCTCTTCGCGAAATTGGTTTCTCCTCTTTGATTCCTCCTAACTTTTGCGTTTGTTCACCGATTTGAGTGATTCAAAGTCCTACGTTGCTTGATTTTCTGTCCTCTATCTCTTTCTCTCATCCATTTCATCGATCTGCCAAGGTATGTTCTCAAAATCCCCAATTTTCGTTTCGACCCTAAGGTTTAGAACTTCGATTTCCGTCTCCCTGAACTCGATTTGGTGCTGGATTCAACTTCTTTAGGTTGTTTTGGAGTGATTTCGACTTACCCATACAAAGTTTTCGGCTTCATTTGTTTGATTTCGAAATTTTTAAATTTGATACAAACCCTAGGTCGAAATCAGTTTTGGGAAAAGTTTTAGGATGGAATTGAGACGGGTTTGTGTTGATTGTGATGGCCTGGATGATTTATTGTGTTGCTGCTGCTGTCGACCTAGACCATCTTTGACTCAATTTTCAGAATTCGCGTTTGGTGTCGATCGACACCACATTCGGTGTCGGTCGACACCATTTGTGCTTTGTCCGACGTGGTTTATTTTGCTGAATTCTGTGTTGCTTCCTTGTTCTTTTTGAATGCAGATGACAAACCATGGTGGTAAACGTCCACGTACCAGACAGGCAGATGTTCCTTCTTCATCAGGACAGCCTCATTCACCATGGCCTAGAAGAGAGGGTGAGAAGATTCGCCCAGCTCCGGTTTGGGATGTATCGGACAAGAAAGTGGCTAACTCCAACGCCTACCTCTCCCGACCGATCACTGATACTTGGGACAATTACGACACGCTTTTCTACAACGCGTGGCTAGATGTCGAGATACTTCCTACTCGATACCCAGACCCCGCCACACTTCGGCGCCTGGGTATCCAGGGCGAGGTCTACCGTTTACTAGAGGAGATGGCATTGAGATTGGTGACGGAGCAGCACGACTGTTTTCCAGACCTCGTCCGCCAGTTTCTCGCCACTGTTGTGGTATACTACCCGCACGGGATTGGCAGGGGTGCTAGGGAAGGCGTTCTCTCATTCTTTCTTCGCGGAGTTCGCTACCGTCTTCCATTGTCAGAGCTATGCACTATTTACGGGTTCGATCCGAGTCTTGACCTCGTCACATTGCGGAGGACTTTCCGGAGATGGGCGCTTTCTGGTCCTTCTTTGGTCATGGCGCCTACGACTGCAAGACATCCACACAGGCAGACATCAGGCATCCCGTCCTTCGCTACGTTGCTCGCGTCGTAGCAAACACCATCTTGTGCAAGATGGAGCCAGGGAAGATGCGTGTCTCAGAGCTGATCCTTCTCTACTACAGCCTTCGCGATGTCATTGCTCCCGAGCTCGACAGTCCTCTTCCTAGGTCTGATGTTAGTCGAGCCGCCATTTTTGCGCACACTTGGTCTCTTTGAAGACCAAGCCCTTCTCCGGCACTGGTCGGAAGCACGAGAGCATCGGGAGTCTTCTCACTCCCATCTTCCGCCACCTTAGGATCCCTCTAGATTCATACAGCGTTATTACTCGGCGCAGCTTCATGGATCAGGACCACTTGAAGAGCGCTCATTGGCTTAAGAACGAGTGGATGTGGGTTTACAGAGACACCGAGGGGACTCGACTGGTTCGGCTACCTCAGCCTGCTCTCACCACCATAGGGGATGATCCGGAGCAGCTTCGTTTTCGACCTGATCACACTGAGGTACGAGATGCCCCAGTTTCTCGCAGACGTCGAGGAGCTTCTTCTACTGCTGCCGCTTCTGCCGCTGGGACGACGTCGTCCGGATCTTGGGGATCGTCCATTTCCTCCTCTCCCTCTCCCACTGCTGTTCCCATTTCCTGCAGACGGCGACTTTCCAGCTATGTGCACGCCGCTTTTCAGCAGCGTGTGATCGCGCGCACCCTCTCCTCGATCGATCACGCGCAGTGCATGCCTAGGGCGCCACCAGTTCGCCGCCATCGCTCCCGCTCTCGTTCACCACCATCTCCTGCCGCCGACGAGTCCGCTGACGATTAGTCTTCTTCTGCAGTTTTATCTTCTATCATTCTTTTATTATCTCTTCCTGCATTTGAGTCATTTTTCTGTTTTTGTTTGAGTCAGTTCTGTTCTTTTTATTTTTATTTTGAACTCTGTTGGATTAGGATATTATGGTATGTTTGATCTTTATTATTACTTGTGTTTTCAGTGTTCTAACAGTGCTACCAACCATAGGAATCACCATTGGATTTCTAACTTAGGGATAAACACAAGTTCCAAAAGTTACTGTCTGAAATTGGAGGTGGTGTCGATCGACACCAAACGAGTGTCGATCGACACCCTACGTGACTGCAGGTAAACAGCCATAATTCTAACTCTAACATTGTTCCATTTGCTTTCTTTTAAACTCAGGCCTGTTAACACTGGGACAGTGTTACTCAAGTCTGGGGGAGGTGGTTACTCATTTGGTTTTCTTTTTCTTTTGTGAGTCTTTTTGTCAAAAATTTGTTTTTATGGAGTCAAAACTTAGTTGGGAACTATGAGCTTTCCTTGGAACAAACTGTCTTAGCTACTTCTTTAGTGACCATTCTTACAGCCATTGACAGCAGTTTCAACCAACAGGAAATTCCAAAGGTAAATTGATCTTCCATTATCCCCTCACTATTTGAGTGTCTAGATGATCCGGAGCTGGCCTAGATATAATGAACTTAATTTTTCTCATCTTGGGGCTTGGTATACTTAGAATCGGATTCCTTGCTTAGGTCTGATAAGATTAGTCTGTGATTATGGTTTCCCTCTCTCTTCCCTTCATAGTCTTTAAAAAAAAAAAAAGAATGAAAAGAGTCATACTTTGAAAAGATTTTATTTGAGAAGTTGAATCATTTCATACTTCTAGAAAAAAAAAAGAGAAAGAAAGAAAACAATCAGTCGATAAAAAAAAATAAAATGATACCCTAGTAGGGAAAAATCGACTGATTGGAAGCGAGAAAAGAGGGAGAAAGGAAACTAGAAGCAGATTGTTCAATAAATCAGTGCTTGGGTAAGTAAGAGTCCATGTGTCCTTAGATCGATATTCCCTCGATGAGACTGCACTTTTAACTTGAATAAGGTCAGCAATGGAGATTCTAGGTTACTTTTATGGTTGTGGTTTGGAATCTGGATGGATAGGGAGTCTGCGGAAAATTACTAGAGGTTCTAACTTAAGTTGGTACTGTTTGATGTGGTTTTACTCTGGTGTTGGTTGATTCAGTTTTCTAAAGGTTAAGTGAGTTCCTATGTTTTCAAACTCTTTCACAGGTTCAGTTTTCTGTTTTGCTTGAGGGCAAGCAAAAAGCTAAGTCTGGGGGAGTTGATATATCATGGTTTTTCCGGTTTTTCAGCCATGATATAAGTATGTTTATAGAGTCTTTTATTTGTTTTTGGAGTCTTTTCGAGTCTTTTGCAGGTTCAGGTATATATTAGGCTTGATTGAAGATATTGGAGCATTTTGGATCATTTAGTTTGAAGCATCTGAAGAGAGCAAGTCGGAGACCATTTTTGAGCTTGGTGTCGATCGACACCACTCCTGGTGTCGATCGACACCGATCGGGATTTGAACAAACCAACGATTTTTGAAGAAAGGAAATTGTCCAGAAGTCTTACATATTTGCAAAACAAGTCCTTTTCGGGTTTTAGACTATATTTAGGTTTCTAAAAGTCTTTTGTAAGTTTTTATCTTAGTTTTTACTTTGTGCTTTGAGATTTTGGCAAGAGAGCTTTGGAGAGACAAATCAGAACTCATCTTGTAGAGAGAAGATTTCGAACTCCCTTAATACTCTTTTTAATATCTTAATGCAAATTATTCAGATTATGATTTGTGTTTCATCAACCATGTCTGAGTAATCTACTTGTTAGATTTAGGGTTTTTCTAGGTTGATGATGAATTGTTGAATTGGATAGAATTGTTAGGATTATCATATGGTTTCTTCATTTAGATTGAATCTAATGCTTGTTCTGGATTGATCACCTGGAATATAGATATTAGGATAATTAGTAGACACGAGAGTGTTATTGATTTCCTGAAAATAATCTTAGATGAGCAAAATAGCTATTCGCAAAGAGATTTGGTTTAGGTATTTTGTGAACATATCGAACTTGATTTTAATGCATGTCTGAGCCTTTGAATTTGCAAAGAGATTTGAAATTCTAGGATCTAGACATAGAAATCTCTGCAACGAGAGTTGATTGATTTGATTATTGTGTTTCGAGTTCTAGAACGATTCTTCATTAAACCCTTAACATTCTGTCTGGTTTGCAATTCTGATCACCGAAAGAATTTCCCTAAGTCTAGCGCTTTCTCCATCAATCTACAAACTTGTTTGATTTCGTTTGCTGTCTTTTAATTACAACATCTTTCGTTTAGCTTAATTCGAAAACCTTTACTCTATTGTGCGAATCTTGAATCTCTGTGGAATTCGACCCCTAAGTATTACAACTGATCTCTTAATTTGAGAGAGTAGTTCAAAGGGTAAATTTGAGCATATCACTCTTCTACACTGCTCATCGCTCACAATCATATTATACTCTCTCTTTATCTCAGCAACCATTTCCTTCGCCCTGATTTTAGGATGAAGTCTAAGCCTTTCCTCATAAAGCTGCGCAATAGAGCCACTCATCAAAAGCTTTGTGTACCCTATCTTTCACAAATATGTTCATTGATGAACATTTTGATCATCAACTTGTTTCTGCCTTTCTCAAATCAGCAGTATACTCTCCAACGACACTTCTCTTTCAAATGTTGTGTGCACCTAGCACCAAGCCTATCAGACGATGACTTGTAGAACTTGATATCATACTCTGTCTTTAGAGAATGCTTCAGAACCGCATATTTGAATTCCGCTGCATTGTTGAATGTCTTCCCTAATGCTAAAATCTCATCTGAACCATAGTTAAATTGCATGCCTTCTTCTTCCTCATCACGATCATCATCTGATAGTGGATCAGGAATGTGTTCATCATCCAAAATATCATCGGCATTGTCGTCGTCATCGTAGTTTGCATTGTCATCTTCAAGGACAGCTTCGTTGAAATGACCAGACTCATCACGAATTTGAACCTCCACAAATTCATTGTTATCTTCTTGCTGTGCAGGTGGTTGAGACTCATACTCTACATCGATATTATCTTCTTCTGAAACTGACTCAGACTGAGACTCAGCCACGCCAACCTCTACATCCACAAACATATTGTCCTCTTCTTGTAAAATTGGCTCAGACTCCTTATATTGAGGTCTATCTTCAACAATAACTTCACAATCATCCCCCTCAACAGATGAATTATCATCTGATTTGCCAACTTCTTCTCCATTCCCACGATTTTCACAACCAAATTTCTTAATTCCAACTTCGGTTTGCACAATATCTAGATCTTCTTCATGTTGTGTCCTAAAACCAACTAACCATGCTTAAAACCCCCTACCACATTTACAAAATCCACAAACCAATTGAAATTCTCAGTTCTGAAGAGGTTTTTGTTTTACCTTTCACTCCGCTTCCAATTCCAGGCTCGACAGGCTGTGATGATCGTCTTCGAATGGAATCAGTTTGTGTCTCACCATCTTGCTTGCTGGATTTTACTCTCCCTTGCCGGAAAATGCCTCGTCTCCCCGGAAAACTCCTCGTCTCCTACGCCAAAGCTTCGTCTCTCCGGTAATCGCCTCTTAGGCGTGTTTCAGGTCTTCCTCGCGATTTAGGGATTTTAGATTATTCTAAAAATCGCGATTACAAATCAATTAAAACTCTCGATTTCTGTTTAGTGTTAACGATTGACTTTTTGAAGTCTAAATTAGCACGGTCAACTACAAATTGGGGAATAATTCTGCGCAAGCAATAGTTGGGTATTAAATCAGCTGATTGCAAATACTTGGAGAATTAAATACCCATTTTCCCAACCTAATTCCTAATTTAATATGTAAATAATATATTAGAGATAAATGCTAATTTCTTCTTGGATATTCTTCTGTATCTTTCCAGATTCTTCTTGATCCTTAAAGATTCTTCTTGATCCGCAAGATATGCATCTTGCTATCCAATCTATCTCCAATAGGACGAACAAAAGCCCCCCATAAGCTCCTGAAAGTTGAGCGAGACCAATTCGCTTAAGTTGTAGTTGCTGATACTCTTTCGCCTCCATTAGCATCAAGGAGTAGGAGTTGCCTCAGCCATGAAGGACCTTTTCTGGCTATGTAGGACTGATGAAAGTTGAATTTTGTCACCGATTCAGCGATAGTGAGCCAGAAAAGGTGCTTTATCAACTTGATTTTAGGGTTTCAATTCAGCCACTCTTTTCCTCTTTTCAACTTCCTTCACTAATCGACGAGCCTAGATGCGAAATTCTGGCGGTCTATCTCCATGTTTCGCCTGCACCTTTACGGCCGACCTGAGTCTCTCTCTCTTAGATCGATGACTGTCGTCTTCTGGGTCCATCTTCACCTCTGTTCAGAGATCTATTCCCACGCCGTTTTTCGATTTTGGTCGTCTCTTCATCCTAGGTTCCGGATTTTATAAATCCTAGTTTGAAAGAAAATTTTGCAGGGATTTATAAAGATTGTGCCAGATCGGTGGGAGTTCAGGTCTTATCTCACTCGATGTGGTATTATCAGACAGAAATTGGTGGTATTATCAGTTGAGCTTCTGGGTGAGAACGAGAAGCTTCAGAATCTAAACATACAGCTTAATCATGAGCTCACTCAAATATCTCTTATGTCTGTTCTTCTAGGGATTTAAGGTTTTGGTAAGTGAGAAGATCCATTTCTTCGGTACCGATTGGTGACACGACTGTTGTGGCTTTAGGCTTTAGACTTTAGGCTGTAGAGATTTTGGCTGTAGAGACTTTTGGTTGTAGAGATTTTGGCTTTAAAAGTCTGATTGGTATCAAAAGCTGTAGAGACTATGACTGTTAATAATTTTTTAAAATTAATAATTGAAATTGTTAACAATAATTTATTTGTTATTAAAATTTAACTTAAAAACAATAATTTATTGAATAAAATAAAAAAAAACACATTAAGAAAGTAGACTAATACGAAATATCTAACAACGTTTAACCCATATGACATTAGCAATCTCATCTCGAACACCTTCCATATATTGTCTCGAACTAAGATCTTGTTCCATTATATTTTTTACTACAATTGACTTACGAATAAAATTATGGAGAGCTATGTTGCCGCCACAATTTTTTGTATCGTAGATATTTTAAATCTAGCTTCACCCCTCACGATACTCCATTTTTTTTATACTCCAAAAGTTTTTTCGATCACAGATTGAAGTGATGAATGGCGACGATTAACATTTCTCTGTAGTTTTTTTTTGGTATTGAATACATCTAAAATAATTTCAATATATTTTTTAGAGATTTTCTAAAAGTAGCATTATATTATATATGAATATTTCTGAAATAATTTTTAATATAATTTTAGAGATTTTCTAAAAGTATCATTAGATTATTTTGTTTTTCTTTTTTTAATACTTCTCAATAATTTTTAATATAATGTTTTAAAGATTTTCTAAAAATAGTACTAGATTATTTTTTCAGTTCTGTTTTGAATCTTAAATGATTTTTAATATATGTTTTATTGATTTTCTAAAAATAGTATTAGATTATTTATTTATAATTTGTTTTGATGAAAAAACAAAATTCTTAAAAACAAAAAAAATCACGTATAAGTGGAAAAAGAGAGGAGAGAGAGAGTGTTTAAAGCCACACAAATTGAGGCTTTACAAGATGATGAATAAAAAAGAAAAAAACTGAAAAAATGGCTTTCATGGCTTTAGAATTTTCTAAAGTCTCCAAAGTCTGATTGGTTATTTTTGGCTTTGAAAGCCATGCTACCAATCAGAGCCTTCATCTTGAGTTTCGATATACTAGTGTGCTCAATTAAACCATTTTGAAACCTTATATGATGTATCTCATTTTGGATATTTCAGTGGAGAAGAAGCGAGGATAAAGATCTACGTGGTTTCAACTTGGTGCTATAATGCTGTGGGAACCCTTTTGTCAGAATATCTTTCTCACAAGATTAAAGGTAAACATCCAGCTTAATCGTGAGCTCGTTCATATGAAATCTCTCTGCGATAACAACTTATGTTGCTTTCTTATACTTTTGTGGCTTACCAATTTATCAGTGATAACTTTTCTACTTTTAATTCTTCTAACCTCTCTGCGATAAAAACTTATGTAACCACACATCATTCTGAACCATCTTGAAACTCTCTGTTGAGCACCAACTCTCTGTTGGGATTTGGCTGTGATGATGACTTTGTCTGAAACTCATCTAGTGCATCAGAACAAGGCCCTCTAGCTACTTCCAAAGGTTTTTCGTTGCTGATACAAATGCTTTAATGTTATTTGCTCATGCGTAACAAATCCCAAATCCATTTTTACTAATGGATCAATCTTTATGCTTTCATTTGCAGCTACACTAATGATGAGCAGTAGTATAACAAGTGGATCTGAGCTCTCTGCTTATGAAGATGAAGCTGATGGTGAAAAAAAAATATGAACCTTAGGAATGTTAAGCGTGTGAGAAGGTATTAAACTTACATTCTTCCATTATCAAGAAACACATTGTTTCATTGTTTGTGATAAAATTCATTTTTAATCTTCTTCTGATGTTGTAGCCACACAGCAATGGAGTATACAAGACCAGAATCAGCAAAAACACTATGGGCCATCATATGTAACGACGGTAATAAAGATTAGTTTGAAATTGCAAATATAGTTTCTACTGAGTCTTTATGGTTTGAATGTGGTTTATATGCATATCGCAGGTGCAGCATTGGAATGTGGACCTGTTAAGTCGATTAATGTCCATAGGCAAGTCTGAAGAGAGGAGCTAGAGAATCAACCAGCATAGTGTAAAGATAAGCTAGAGAAGCAGCGAGCATATTGCAGAGAGGAGCTAGAGAAGCAGCAAGCTCACGAGCGGTAAATAAGGCTCCAAGAGCAAGGAAAACCCGAATAAGAAAGAAAGGATTTGGATCATTTGGATCTGATTCTCCAACAAGGAGAAGAGGAAAAAGCTGGTAAACGCCTTGCAATTGATTTTTTTTTCAACAAAACATAAACTTTTCTTCTTCTTGCTATTGTTGTTTTACCTTTGAAGTTTATTTGAGAGGTTTTGTACCGTTGACAATTATGTAATATATTTGGTTTTAATTTGATGATTTTTTCATTTTATATTTGCTTTTAATTTGATGATTGTTTTAATTTTAATTAAATTATAAAAATGAAAATAAAGAATGATTGCATATACAGAAATGCTATAAAAACAATATAAACAACAAATACAAAACGCTATCTAAACTATTATTAGTAACAATTGTAGTGTGTTATAATTGAATATTTTATAGCAAAGTAAGAAACGCTATATTATATAAAAAAAACGATAGCATGAACAAAAAGCGCTATCTAAAGTGCAAGACCTATTATAGCGTGAGCTGATATAGCGCTTGTCAAAACGCTATTATATCGTAACATAGCGTTTTTCCGGTGCTATGAATACCATTTTTTCCAGTAGTGTAAGAAGGAAGAAAAACGCGAGAATGCCAAATGAGGATAAGGTCATGTGTTCAAATTTGGAGGCAGAACCACAAGTGTCCGTTATGATACAGCTCATTAAAGCAAAAGGAAAACCGGTTTTGTCTGATATGATGGAGGCGTTTGTTGCAGAGCCGTACTAGGCGCGGGATCATTCTGGTGGCATCCGAAAGAAGAGACAAAGACTTTTACTATATATAATGTGTGATACATTGTAATAGAGATATACATAAAGTGAGAGAGAGCAGAATACAGAGCATAACTCATTGTTTTGTTCTTGGGAAACAGAGTAAGGTTAGGAAACACTGAGAGAACTTTGTAAAGGGTTTGGGGTTTCTCGTTACTGTAACACTCTGAAACTTAGTGTTCCGAGAGCAAAGATCTCGGCCCAGACGTAGTACCTATTGGTGTGAACTGGGTTAACAACTGGTTCGTGTGCTTATCTTTACTTTACTTTGTACCTATCTCTTCTGCAACTTGTTTGCTTAGTCGTGTGTGTTGTTTGTGTACCAACGGAGACGTCTTGAGGTTGTATATTTCATAAAAATGCTCCTTTAAGTTGGTAAGATGGTCGGTCGGATTGCTCCCAAGTATTCTCTTTCTTGACCGGGTTGTTGGTCATTGCCTCACAATGGCACTTGTGTTTTTTGGGCTGAGTGGTTTTATGTCTTTTAAGTTTTTGGGGGATGTGGTTAGATGAAGAGCGTTCTTTTTGGAATATAAAGGCTTTGAATTTGATTTGAGTGAAAATGTTTGAAAATTTGACCAAGTGTTCAAACTGTATAAAAGAGAAAAAAAAAAATTCAAAGTTGAGAAAAGTCTTTGGTCTTCGTTAAGAAGAATATTTTCAGTGTGTATAGAATGGTGGTGATTAGTGAAGGTCAGTCAAATGCTGACCAATTCGAAGTTGGATTTATTTTAGTTTAATTTTAATTAGTTATATAATTCCAGTGCTTTAGTAACTGTACTTTTCAATGTACGTACCTCTTTTAAACTATGGTTTTGTTAAACGCACCAAAAAAAAAAACTATGGTTTTGTTAACGTAGTTAAGGTTGTTTTTAATATATTTTTTTTTTTGCAAAAAGTTACATGTTACATGTTTTACATTTTTGTAACAACAACCATTTCAATATGGACATATTAAAAGATCAAAAACGAACTATATCTGCTAATTTTCTCTTGTTTATTTCAAACACCAATTCTTATTTTCTCTTGTACAACTCATATGATTCACTGAATTTCAACCTAAATTATTAAATAGTTTTGGTTATAACTTTTTATTTTATGGGGAGATCACAAATTGAGATCCAGACTAATGCGCAAAACTTATAATGAATTAGTCCACCTATACTTTATACATTACTTATATAGTTTTTTAAATTATAATAAAAGTGATTGACTGTTGGTTTAGCAAATAAATCATAGTTTGTATTCCTTCTGTTTTTCAAAAATCGATTTTTTCTTTTAGTTTCTCTTGTTTTTTAAAGATTGATTTTTAGCTTTTATTTAATACTCCGCATGTTTGTATTTTACCAACATCATTTTTTGGGAACATAAATTAGAAAAATTTGGTGTTAATATTTGTGTGAAAAAAGTATTTTGAGAAAACAAAATTAGTACTTCTTTCACAAAGAGTGTCGTTTTAGAACTATGCACACAGATTAAGAAATATTTAATTTGTTAGTTTTCCAAAAACAAAAACATCATTAACTATCTACTTAACCATAATTCAATCAATCTTAAAACAAACTATATAATATAAGTAATTATAAAATATAAAAAATCATTAAATTTTACATTGAAAATCGAAAAATAAACTTCTAAAACGACACTCTTTGTGAAACGTAGAGAATAAAATATAGTAAAGATAAGTAATAATTATTATCTTAATATGTATGAAAGAACAAAAAAAACAAATCAATCTCTGAAGAACAAAGGGAGAAGGTTTTTGCTGACCAAGTCCAGTGTCAAAGACACAAGAATTTTAAATTCCTTTATCTCATGATTGATATGCAACTTTACTGCGATTATATATCTTTTAGTTGGACTGAAATGACCATTTCTGACTCAAATGAAGAGAAGTCTCCATGAAATTTTTGTTTCGTATATGGTTGATCTTTTGATGCTATGAATACAGGACAACTGAACAAGAGTGAATGTAAAATGGACTGTGTACCTGCTCCGAAATTACTGAGGCATACAAGAAATATACAATATAAAGTAAGTTGTTCACACTTCAAAAGCGACATAAATTGTATTATTCTCTTCCACTCGTAACCGATATTATACGCAACATGAAGACATGAAGCAGAACTAACGACATGCAAGCGGAACCGCTATTAGACCCACAAACGCAAAAAATGTACTTGGGAACAGATCAGTTAAATTTTATTCTTATTAATGTCAACTTAATAAACCGATAACCAATAAAATTTCTTTTCTTTTGGTAAATTAAAATATAAACAACGAAACTCCTTAAACTGAGTTACTGAACTGATATAAGAATGCATGTTTCCAACATAAAACGCAGAATATGATTTAGAGATAGAGACCACATTGAGAACGATCAATTTCGTCAGTACCGGAGACACCTGAGTTCATCTTACGATCTCCTGGGCGTAGTGACAAAAACATAGTTAACGTTTTAGGAAATGATGGTCCAGCCTCGAGGACATTCCTACACAACAAACCATACTTCTCAAGTCTAGGAGAAATCGTATCCATTATCTCAAAACCTACGAAAGTAAAGCTCGAAATAGTGATGAACTCGTAGAGAGATTTGGGTATAACATGCAAGGAAGAAAGGTCAATTATAACGCATTGACTTTCACCGCAAAGGAGAAGAGTCGATGATTCTTCTTCCCTTGGTTCTTGAGTTGGTACAATGCTCAAACCGACCAACTTCTTAATGTTTTTGGAGTTTGACTTTAGAGCTTTTAAGGCAGCATCGACCTCCTTCTGTTTAGTAGCTGTCGTATATTTGATGTAAGTCTTTCCCAAATCTATACCCACCCACTTTTTTTTATAGAATATATCATGAAGAACTTGAGATATCCACATCTTTTATGTGATCCTAAAAGAGTTGAGAATGCAAAACAATGAAGCTGCATGTCTTGTTTTATATCCTTGAGTTACTGAGAGAGAGGGAGATACAGAGAGACTTCTAGTCACTTCTTTTCAACTCCGATCGAGAAATGCAAAGTGACAATTGGCATCGTGATAGTTAAAGGCAGACATGCACAATGTCTTGGAAAAATATACACACACATATTGAAAAAGATCTCAAATTTTAAAAGAAGATGCTATGCATGCAAATATAACTTCTTCTTACTTGCTAACTGATTAATACAAATAGAATTTCATTGACAAAAACCATTCATGCACCACGAAAGAAAAAAAAAACATATATATGCATTGACTTAAAAAGAAGAAATTTGGTTCAGTGTATTTTTTTATTTATTGTATTATATATCGAGTATGCAGTGCCGGCCCTGGCAACAGGTAGCCCTGGGCGTTTGGTTTTCGGTTCGGTTCGGTTCGGTTTTTTTCGGTTTTCGGTTTTTTTCGGTTATAGATATTTAGTAACCGTTCGGTTAATCATAAAATTCGGTTCGGTTTCGGTTCGGTTTTTTTCGGTTTTCGGTTTTTTTCGGTTATAGAGATTTAGTAACCGTTCGGTTAATCATAAAATTCGGTTCGGTTTCGGTTCGGTTATTTCGGTTTCGGTTCCGGTTTTTTTAATATTTTTTGGATAATTTGGATAAAAAACCGGATAATATCGGATAATTTCGGATATTTTGGATAAAACATTTGGATAATTTTTGGATAATTCGGTTTTTTACTAATATTTGGTTATTTTAATTATTTAGATATTTTAAATATAAATATAATAATATTTTTAAGTATATGTATCGTATTTCGAATATTCGGTTATCCGTTCGGTTATCCATTCGGTTTTCGGTTCGGTTCGGTTCGGTTTCGGTTCGGTTTTTTTCGGTTATAGAGATTTAGTAACCGTTCGGTAATCATAAAATTCGGTCGGTTCGGTTTCGATTATTTCAGTTCGGTTTCGGTTCGGTTTCGGTTTTCGGTTAAAATGCCCAGGGCTAGCACCAGGCATTAAAAGCTTGAGCTTCCGCCCCAAAAATAATATATTCAATTATGAGCTCATTTTTTAACGGTAATTTTGTATGATGCAATGGTTAAACCATGAGATGTTAGTTAGTTAGACCATCATTATCGCAGATATCTTAGAGGTTTCTTATGTACTTTTTATAATAAAATAAATAGAAAATGAGTTACAATTTAGTTGCGCTTCTTATTTAAGAGGTATAGGATTGGGATCTAAGTGTACACGTAGGCTTTTTTCAATCTTGCTTCTCTTATTTTTGGGTTCCACTTCAATTTATTATTTAAATATTATATAAGAATTTCATCAAAGGTTTCAGCGATAATGATGCTCTTAGATTGGGTTCGAGTCTTTTCATCCTCCAAATCATTTTAAAATTTATAATATATCAATTAATGTACCATAATTATTTTTAAAAATTTATAACATATCAATTAATATCGATAGGCCGGTACTGCCGGTATGCTACCCGATCCCAAAAAATATCCGTAAGGTATTCGGATAATCACCGTGATGTATGCCTCAAACCAATCCGAAACCGGACGAACCAACAAGGCACATTCCGAGCATGCCGACCATGCGATCACGGCCCATGACCCGTTCCGGAACCAGAGCGCTCCAACAGGAGTTTGACCAGGCCGTAACGAATCTCCTAGCTGAGCACGAGGTTAGCGACTTAGCGGATCAGCTCCATCAAATGAGCATCACCAAGAAGAAAGCCCAATCCGGCCCAAATCAAGGAGAAGTTCAAACTAGCCCAATTGAGGCATCCGACCTAAACAAAACCGATTCAACCAAGGTATGTGAATCTACATTTCAGGTCGGACCAGAAAATGTGCATGAAGACTTACGATTAAGGAACCAACCGGACTTACCATATTCAGCAATTCGGCCACTTAATACCAAGTTCACCCCGAGACCAAGATTCAGTCTACATTCATCCACGGAATCAACCATCACTCACTCCCCCACGAAATCAGCTCTGGTAAGCCTGATTTATTCTTGATTTATTTGATTGTGGACTAATCTTTTCTTGTCTTTATTTTGTTTTTAATTCTTAGTTTGAATTTTCGATAAGTATGGCATGTTTGCCAATTAGCTTTTATTTTGATTTCGTTTGCATTCAATGTAATTTGCTTCAAAGACCCATGAAGGCACTAGCTGTTTGGACTCTATATAAAGTCCCCTCACAGCCTTGTATTTTGCACACAATATCAATAAACAAACCGAATTTTCTTAGAGTTTAACTCTTGCCTTTGATTTCTTCCTTGTTAGTGCGATTCTAGCCAAGGAGAGTCTTTGTCTTATCAAAACCACTTCCGCACAGTTTTGTGGCGACCTCGATCCACCCAGTACTCATTCAACCACCCACCGTCCCTCTGAAAGAGCTGTACGGCCAGCAGATGGATCCATCTTACCCATCATTCATCGTTCATCTCAATCCGGACCGGAAGAAAGAGCTGTACGGCCAGCTTTCGATCCATCCACCATCCATCGGCATCCTCAGTTCCTGAGGCTGTTTCACACCGGTTCCTACACCTCAAATCCGATCCAATTCAAACCCGGTGAGACCCAAATCGTAACCGAACCAGAAAATTTAATTACCCGTCCGAAAGAATATACTCAAGCCCGAACAGGCATCGGAATCCCATAGCTATAATCACCAACATATAATGAATAAAAGCAATTTTCAATTGCACTAGTAGTGTTGGCCGATGAGCCTACAATAATGTCAGGAGCTATTTTTAAGAGGTTCCGACCTCAGAACTGATGCGTCTGTATGATAAGGAGCTAAGTCAATAATATTAAAAGTTGGTGAAATGTTTGATTTAGCTGGTAGTTCTAACTTATAGGTATTGTCGTTTTACTTCTCTAGAATTTTGAATGGCCATCCCCCTTGGTGCAAGTTTGAATTTCCGTTGGGTGGAAAATCTCTCTTGCCTCATGTGTAACCACATCCATTTTCTTGGCTCAAATGTAAATTCCTTCTGACTTTTTTCAGCCTTTCATAATTTTTCTCTAAGTTTTCCTTGATCTTTCGATGAAGTTTTTTATTTATTGACAAAGTCTGTGTATCTTGGTTGCATCATCTATGCTAGAATATAAAATATTTTAAAATTTGGATATTTTAAGGATTAGTACTCTAGTAAAAGTTTCTTATGAAAATATATAATGAGTATTTTATTGAGCATTTACAGCTTATAATTTTGTTTTCTAAATTCTTCAATAACAAAAATTGATTAGTAAATTAAAAAATCAATGCTTTTAAAAAAATTCAACCTATTAAAGACAAATTAAAGATCTCTTACCGCATATTTTTATTCAATAAAGAGTAGTTTAGTTATTAATCTTAAAAAATAGTATTATGCAAAATGGACAGCTTTTAATCGTATTTTTAAAAAGTGGTATTATAAAAGTCATATTTTTGAACGTTTCTAATAATAAGTCATTTTAAAATCTCAACCAATCAAGATTCAGACCAAATTCTCTTACCCAAGATTTTATTCCATTGAACAAGAAATAGCTATAAATATGGATATATATATATATATATATATATATTTATTTATTTATAATTATTTTATGTGGATGATTGGTTGGGCTGTAGCAACTATCTACAGCCTTAATTTTTATTTACAGACATCAAACTTACCAATCATGATTTATCTTGATTTTTTTAAGCTAGAAAAAAATGGCTGAACCTTAATTACTAAGAGGGTGTTATTAGTTTATGTATTTTGACTGATTTAGACATCTGCATAGGAATTATAAATCTAAGTAAAATACACTGATTTCCAAATCAAATATGAAATTTTAATAATTATTTACAAATCCGAAGGTTTTCCTTCTGATTTTAGTCTTTGTATTTTTAACAAAGAATCCACCCTAATCCACATAGATTCATTATAAAATCAAAAACACCTGATTTGAATTAAAATTTATAAATCATATAACCATTAACACTTGATTTTTTAATTTTGATTTTAAAATCATGGAACCAATAACACTGAATTTTGTTCAGATTTATAAAGCTTTTTTTTTTTATTTTTGAGTCTGTAGAGAAAAAGATATGGCTGTAGGAATATATACCTTTCTTTTTATTATCTTTTTCATTTATTATTTAAAACTACAGAAGATACAACTACAGCAAATATATATACAGACTAAGTGGGTGATTGGTTCGTCTTTAGCTGTAACATTTTTGTTGTAGCATTTGTGCTGTAAGTACATTGGCTGTAGCTGTAACTTTTTTGTTGTAGCTTTTTTAGCAGAGATTTTTGCTGTAGCTATATTGGCTGTAGCTGTAAGCTTTTGGCTGTAGATATTTTTAGATAAAACACGATTGGTAAATTATAAAATGTTTGTAACATGTATAAAATAATTATTTTTATATTAATTAAAATACTTTGTATTAGTAAAAAAATAAAAAATTATCTCTTATTAAAATTTAAAAATTAGAAAATTACTAAAAATTCACAAAAAATTGAATTTTTATGAATGCACAGAAAGAGAATTTACATTAACGGAGAAGAAGATGATTTTTGTTCGTAGAAAAGTAAGAGCGTAAGATCAATGAGTCGTAGGTTATAGGGTTTTCGTTTTTATATCAGTTCTTTCATATTTACTTTTTTACTTTTTCTTAAAAAAAAAAGATAATTTCTTTTTTCACATACTTTTTCCTTTTTCAATTGATAATCTATTTTCACTTTTATGTAATATTTGCTAATGATTTATTTTTTTCTACAGCTTTTACAGCCCCAAAATAAGGATGTATGATTTTTTGCCTAATACAATACATAAGGAAAGATTTTTTGTTTTTTGCTGTATCTTTAGAAAATAAAGCTACAGCATGATTGGTAAAAATTAGTAAAATTTTCTGTAGGAAAAGTTAAAACTACATCATGATTGGTTGGATATTGATGTTTTAAAGCTAAAGAAGGCGGTAGGAGCAATATACAGCCCAACCAATCACCCACTAAATTCAACAGCAAATCAATTACAGCTACAGTCCAACCAATCATCCACATAACTATATATTTAATAAAAGTTACATATTACTATAATATATTTCAAAATAAAATTATTGACATATCTCAAATTGTAACTTTTACAAATATATTTTGAATCCAAAATAGAATTAAAAAACGAACTTAAATATCATCTATTCTCATAACATATTAAAACTATATATTATATTTATGCAAAACTAAAACTGTTATCACACCTTAAAATTTATAAATTTACAAAAACATATTATTAAAATATATATTTTAAAAAGAAACTGGACCAGAATCTAGTTAATTTTTAAAAGGTGTTGTATATTGAAAATGGATAGTTTTTAATAATAATTTAAAAATCGATGTTGTAAAAATAATAATTATCGAAATTCTGCTAATAAAAATATTTTTTTTAACAAAATAATAATAATAATAATATGGTGCATGAGAATTGAGAAGTCTTTTGATCGTCCCTAGGAGTTATCTAATTGCTTCTCGATAATTGACATTCAACTACTTCTAAAATTTCGTACAACAAAGGCAATATTAGTTGTCAATAGATGTACCACAGACGGCACACATAAACTTATAAGACACACATTACATACATTTTTAATTAATCACCCACATATAACGAATAAATGCAATTTTCAATTGCACCAGTGTTGGCCGTTAAGCCTACAAAAGTGTCAAAGGTGCTATTTTAAGACCTTTTGTTCAATTCTCAAAAAACATTTTTCTTCTCTCACCAAGCATTCTTTTAGCTTTGTATTAGAAAAAACGACACTCGTGCTGTCATGATTGTTAGACTATGATAATCTTATTAGCTCTCTTACAGCCTCCAAAAGACACTATCCTTAGTGTAAAATTAAACATACTCTGTATAGTCTATGCATGTATTAAACTTTAAAACTAGAACAATTAAATGAAAAGTAGACTCTCTTGTCGGCCAATTGACAAAGCTTTCCTAAACCAAACACCTAGGCAGCTTCTTCATTATGCTGGTCGTCTATCTTCTCTTGTACATATAATCATCTCTCTTTCTCTCTCTCTAATCACTTGATCATTTTCAATCACCTTCGCACGTAGGGTTAAGATGGCATCGTTCGCTTTCTGCAGACAAATATGCATGTTCTTGGCTCTTGTCTCACATCTTCTACTTCTCTCAGACGCTTCAAGATTCCTCAAGTCCACTGGGAACAAATGCTCCCAAAGAAGCTTCCACTACCTTCTTCTTCTCCTTCCAAAGGCACCAATTCTATCAGCAAATCCTCTTCTACTTCTTCCCTAAATACTAACTCCATACATAGCTTCTTTTCATCTGAAGGGAAAGTTTAGCTTCAATCTTTGGGAGATTAGATCACTCTGAAAACTTATTACCGGAAGGGGAAACATGAAGAGCTAGGACAGAATCAGCTCCAGTGGAGATTGTTGGCAAGGAGAGGAAGCTAGAAAGTGAATGTTCATTGATCTTGCTCTTGTCACTTGTCCAAGGAGATTGTGTGGATCTAAGACCCATAACTTCTCAGTTACCAAAAAAATAGTGATTTTATTAATTTTATAGCCGAAACCGTAGATGCATAGTGTAGACGTGTCAAAATAAAAATGTATATCATCTTCATTGTCCTGAATATGCCATCCCTTGTAACAAATTGTAGGCTTCTTATAACACTAAATAATATAGTCCAATTTTAATCGCTTTTGTTAAGACAAAACAAAACTAGTATTGTGATCAGACCCCATCCGAAGTGACGTGTTGAAACTCGTCCAGTATTCGATGAAACCCATCCAGAACTCCGTCTTAATAGGATCACAAGTTGGGAAAGAAAGCACGTACAAAAATCAATCACTTGTCATCATCGGAAAGTCATTCCTTTCGACTTTTCAAAATTTGTTGAAGAAGCTAAAGGTTCAATATTTGTTGAAGAAGCTAACAAAAGGTTCGATCTTGGTGAAGAAAGGTGTGTGAATCACAAGTTTCATCTGAAAAAGATTGTTACAAGTGTTGGCAATCATGTGCTAAGAAAGAGTTAACATTGTGTTACAACAGCTTAGATGTAGTCTTTATTTAACAGGCTGTATATCGAAAGCAGTCTACCAAACCGGATTCATCTGCAGTTGAAGTTGTAAACATTCAAGATGAATGAGTCCAGCTTGCATCATTTTGAATAATTTTTTTATTTGATATATTGACCCATTTAAATTGAATCCTGGGTCCGCCACTTAATGTGGATGATTTGTTTCAAGATTACTACAGAGTTAGGTAGTCTTGATGTAATAGTGTCTGATGAACTGCAACCTATCTTTTTCCTAACGTCTCCATCAACAAGTTATGATTAGCTGAAAGATACTCTCAAATATGGAAGTGACTCTTTAAAATTGGAAGAAGATATATCAGCTGCTAGAAAAAAAGAAAGATTACAGAAACTACAAGGAACTACAAAAGTCCTGCAGCAAGTTTGTACACAAAAGAAGGAGGAAGCTCATTCTCAAAAGGACCCATGGAGTTTCGTGGGAGAGGCTGAGTAGATCAAACTCAAAGTCAAAAGTTACATGCTGGTTCTGTACGAAAGAAGATCAAATAAAAAAGGATTGCACTGCAAAAAAGAAGAAATTTGATAATGGAGGGTTCTAGAGAAGCAAGAGTTATCACTGAAAAGTTGGTTTATTCTAAAGGATTGAGCATGGATGAACATAAAGCAAAAGATGTGTGGGTTTTAGATTCTGGATGCAAATTCCACATGAAATCTCGTAGATACTGGTTTGTTGATCTACATGATAATGGTGGACAACTATTTTGTTGGGTGATGATCATACAGTTCATTCACAAAGACAAGGTTCAATCAGAATTGATACAGACAGTGGATCCATCAAGGTGCTCAACAATGTTCAATATGTGCTTAATCTGAGAAGAAATCTCATCTCCACAGGGACTCTGGATAAACTTGGGTATAAGCATGAAGACGGAGGTGGTAAAGTCGGATATTTCAAGGGAAACAAGATAGCTCTTCAGAGTAATCTGATAAACCGTTTGTATCTTCTGGACTGTGAGACTGTTCAATCTGAAAATTGCAACACTGAGAAACGGATGATCGGTAAGAATGCAGTCGAATAACAGGCTTGGACACTTGAGTGTCAAGAATCTCAAAATCTTAACTGGAAAAGGACTCATTGACAAAAATGAAGTTAAAGGCTTGTCAGTATGTGGGCATTGTGTCGTGGAAAAATCCAAGCAGCAGAGTTTTGATGTAGGAAGGCATAACACTAAAGATACACTTGGATACTTGTACATTGATCTTTGGGGTTACACTTGGATACGTATACGTAACACTAAAGTTACACCGTCAATTTTTGGAAAAAAAATATTTCATATCTACCATTTATGACAAGACAAGAAAGGTGTAGTTGATGTTCTTGAAGATGGAATATGAGACATTCACCAAGTTATGAGAATGGAAAATTTTTGTTGAAAACCAAATGACCAAGAAAGTGAAGGTTTTGAGAACAGATAATGGACTGGAGTTTTGTAACAAAAACTTTGATGAGAGATATCGGATTTGTACCTTTACACCCTAACAAAATGGAGTGGCTGAAAGGATGAATCGAACAATTATGGAATAGGCCAAATCTATGCTGAATGAATCGGGACTTGGTGAAGAATTCAAACAGCTTGCACATCAACTTATTTGAGGAACTGGTCCCCAAGAAAAGTTATGGCTGAACAGAAAACCAGGTTACAAACACCTCATAAGATTTGATTAGGGAAAGCTGAAACCAAAAACACTGAAAGGAGTTTTTTTTAGGATATCCTCAAGTAGATAATCAGCAGAAATGTCGTGTTCAAAGAATAAATATTGCAAGGATTTGAAATCTGAAGAAGAGGGCATCAAAAATAAATTTGACATTAGTGATTCGAGTGGAACAAGTAACATTGAGATCATTGTTAAGACAACCTCTAAAGAAGAAGATTAGTACAACTCTTAGTTTGTTTTGTTAAGTTGGAGAAGTCAAGGTTGATTTTGCTCTTTTTTTTTCTCCATCTGTTTTACTGAATGAATTGCTGGATGTTTGTGTCTTGATGCAGAAAGATTGTTCATGTCTTTGGGTGCAAGGCTTTTTGCAGTTGAAAACAACGATGACAATATTTTATGCCCCGGACAACTATAGTATAATAAAATATAATTGAACAAAAATTTAGTACATTATTTAACAATTACAACGTATTAGTTACAATATGTAATGATTTTCTTTTAATCAGTTTGTACCAATTACCTACACACATTTAGCCACTTTATTGTTACAAATTAAAATTTACGGTTCTGTTACAAATTCATTAATGTTGTAACGGTAAATATAATCACAGTTATCTCATAGTTGTTACGTCATACACGTTCGTCACATTTACGTCATTAAAATGTGACGAAAATTAGTTACGATCATAAATGTGACAAAAATTAGTTACGATCATAAATGTGACAAAAATTAGTTACGATTTAGATTGTCACAATATTATAATGAAAGCGTTATTAATTTGTAACATAAAAATCTGGTCACAAAATTTCTCTCATATATCACTATTTTATTGTCACAAAATTTTCGTCACAAAAATTTTTTTTTTAGTTTTATCTTTGAACATATTTTTTTTATATTATCTCTTAAATTTTCTATATTTTCACCTCTAAGTTCCCTCAACCAAAAGCCAAATTCCAAATCAATATCTAAACACTCTTCTTTCCTTTCCTGTTTTCCGACACTATTTATGATTGCCCGATTGCCCAATTCACTAACCTGAGCGTCGGAGCATCATCAGAATATTACACTCCGTCCAGCGAGTTTTCCAAGACACTTTAAGGAGACTTACTTTCTAAAGGATGAAGATTTTCCTAAACAGTAACTCTATTTTTAAAATACTCCCAACCTGGAAATACTTTGTCAATAATATCTGAACGTTTATCTTCCTTCACTCGTATCACTAGCAAATAACCAAATAAAGGATTTGATTTAGAGAATTTTACAGAAAAATTGACCTTTTCCCACTTTTGTTACAAAAATATACCTTTCAACTGAGGTGGACTTTGGACATGTGAAATCACATCTCTACCCTCAAATTTCATTTCTCATCATCTTCTATGGCATTTTGTTTTTTTTTCTTTCCTATTTTCTTTCTCCTTTTTGCTCAATTTCCTTTTATCTCTTATATACTTTATCATCTCATACCTTCTATATTGATTTGATTATTTCATATTTTTGAAGAAACATAAACTATCTTTTATTTTATATAAGAACTATAATATCCACTTTAATATATTTTATGTATTTATGAATAAAAATTGTGGACACAATAACCGTGGACACAGACAACCATTCATGTATTCCCCCTCATTGAAGCAAAAAGAAGTGAACACAACACTCTTGGACATGGACAACCATTCGTGGCATTTCTCATGGACACAGACAACCATTCATGGACGGACAACAATAGTGACAACAGAGCAGAGCAGCACTGATTTGTTTGTATTGTCTGGTGGGGATGTCTACGGTCTATTGTCATATTACGACTACCTTATATGAGTGTCAATGAATTTATTTACTTCATCTGTTAGTGCATACAATTTTGCACTTTTTTCATTGTCCAGCGTGTCCATATTTTTTGTTTAATTTGTCCTTATTTTTGTGGTCTGGGCGTTCGGGTACCCGTTCGGGTTCGGGTCGGGTCCATTCCGGTTTCGGGTTTTCGGGTTGAAGATTTAGGACCCATTCGGGTATTTTAGAATTTCGGTTCGGGTTCGGTTCGGTTCGGTTCTATTCGGGTTCGGGTCGGGTACCCGAACATTTATAAGAGAAAATAAAAATTAGTTAAATTTAAATATAAATCAACTAAATTGACAAATATAACTAAAATTTCATATATTCTATTTATTTTTGATATTTTAGTTATTTTTATCTAAAAGTAATTAATATATTTGGATTTATAATTATATTTAGGATAAATAAGCTATATCAAATCTAAATATTATAACATTTTAGGTATATAATTGTATTTCGGTTATTTCGGGTACCCATTCGGTTTCCGGTTCGGGTCGGGTTCGGTTCGGTTTTCGGATATTGAAATTTAGGACCCGTTCGGGTATTTTACGAATTTCGGTTCTACTTTTTCGTTCGGATTCGGTTCGGTTTTTCGGGTTCGGTTTTTTTGCCCAGTTTGTTGGTGGAAATGAGAAATGAGGAAAAATAAGTTTTGTTTTTCTCCAGGGGGCAGATCGATAATGTGGAACAATGAAGTAACAAGGAAAAGAATGTGTATTTCGATATAAAAAATGTAGGAGAGAAAAAAGAGAGGCAAAATTTAAGTAGAGCAAAATAGACATTGTAAAATTGGTTTACACTTATTGTGGGAAGGGAAGTCCCTCTCATGCCCAAAGTCACCTATTGTATAAGCAAAATAAGAAAATTTCCCTATTTTATAATTTTTTTCTTTGATTATTTAAACATGATTGAACAACAATATATTTACGAATCTTATTGAAACTTGGGTACTCCACACAAAATATGAAGTTATGATTATTAGTTTCTAATCATTTTGCGTGTGATATGCAAAATTATTAATTATACTGCATTTTCCATTTCTACTTATCATTTTTAATATAGTAAAGATAAAATTTATAACAATTAAATTTAAAACTATAAATTTTTTAATTGTAAATAATTTAATAATTAATATGTATGAAAATTATAAAATAATTATTTTAATTAAGAGTAAATTATTTGGATAGGATGTTGTTTAAATGCATGGCTTGACCACTACTTGAAAAAAGTAGACCAAAATTTCTCCAAAGTAGTCGAAGCATGCATTTAAATTAGTTCTTTAGAAAAAATTATCTCAAGTAAATCAAATTTTTTTCAAATAGTCAAGGAATACATTTATGCATTTAAATTAGTGCTCCTTTAGAAAAACAGTTATCTCAAATAGATCAATTTTTTTTTTCAAAACAGTCAAAGCATGCATTTGAATTCGTGCTAATCTAGAAACAAATATCTAAAATAGACCATATATTTTTCAAATAGTCAAGGCTTGCATTTAAATTATTCCTATTATTTATTATTATTATTATATTTGTTTTTTTTTTCAATTTTATTATTATTTTTTCTATAAAAATTGTTTCCAAAACATTTAGTTGACTGTAAATTAAAACACGAATTCCCTTTTTGATCGTCATAAAATCAGTGGATTTCCAAAATACAAGGTGCAAATTTGTGTATGGTCAAATAAATATGTTTATAACTATACAATATATGATAAGTGTAGATATTATATATATGTAGAATATTAGTGCTTATTTGTCACACAAGTCACAACATCATATCAAAGAAAAAGAAAAGAAAAGAGATGAAGCTTGCTGCAATATCAAAGAAAAAGAAAAGAGATGAAGCTTGCTGCAATATTCTTGGTTTCTTGTGTACTATTAGTTTCTCTTCTCCCAAGCCTAACCGTTGCGGAAATAAGACCCTGGTGCACAGAAAGAAGACAAATATTTGATGGTCCATGCCAAAGAATATTATCACACAATGCTATAATGAGTTGAAAAGAACATTTGATGGTTCACTTGGAGATCGTGGTCCGGTCGAAACTGGCTGCCTTTGCAGTTCTCTACTCCCGGACAAGCATTCCTGCCTTTGCCTTTTTTTACCATGCCATAGTTAAATACTCCAATTAAAGATTCCAAAAAATAGTTTTTCTAATTTTTCCAATATTTTTTTATAATATGGCTTACTATAACATATTCGCATCTTAGTGTCAACATTTCTTTATGTCGCCGAAAAAGTATCAACATTGAGATTTTTTTCAATGGTTTAATTTTTGTCAACCATTAATGAATTAACAGTTTGGTTTCTTATTTTCACGGAATAAAAGGAAATTAACGGTTCTGCAATAGATTAACAGTCATGGAGGATGAAGCTAGGGAAACTAAGTTTAAGAAGCCGAATATTGCAAGAGTCATATCAGACTATTACAAGGAAAGTAGGCCAATGCCCGCGCTACGCGCGGGTTTTTATCTTTGTTCAGCGTTTATACTGAATCTGAACGAATCTGACTTATACTCTCTCTCCTTCTCTGCCTCTCTCCCTCTCTCTCTCTCTCTCTCTCTCCCTCTCTCTCTCCTTCTCTCTTCCTCTCTCTTACACGAAGACACTTCTTGTTTAATTTCTCTATATGGTTATTGATGGAGCTAATTATTATAGGAATCATTACGAAAATATTTAAACGTAAAGTAACGTAACTGTACACATGGAGATTCAAAATGAAAACGAAAGGGTTGTTTGGCATGTACACGTGGCGGCTTCGCAGGTGATGACGTGTCATCAAGTTGGAGAGTGCTCTTCCTCTTTTATATATAAGATTCTCTTCTAATGAGAATGATGACTACACTATGGTGAATGAGGTGGTAACCCAAGAGTGGAATGACTTATTTCGATGTCATCAACTGAAGAAATCAGATTAGTAGTCAGTTTAATCGATGCCCATGCCTATTCACTTTCTTATTTGGATTAATCGGTTTGGAATTGTATTTTCTAATTTCGTATTTGAACCGAATAAACCAAATTAATACAGAATTTTGGTTTAGTTAGGAATATATTTTTTTGTTATAACCGAACTGAATAAACCGATTTCTGAACCGAACTAATTTTTTATTCGGTTCAGTTTGGTAACATTTTTACTAACCCGATTAAACCGAAAACGAATAAACCGAATGTCCATGACTATTCACTATGCCACTGGAGTGGTCCTGGTCCTGAGATATTAAAGATCTAATAATAATATAAAAAATGACGCCTTAGATCTATTTTCTTAACACTGATTGTTATGAATCGTTTGGTTAGTGGACTCAATACAGACCGATCCATATAGAGGTTATTAACATAACCGGTCCTTAGGATAATAGATATTTTCCTTATTAGACATGTAATAGGTTTATGGGATATTTCCATATTTGATCCTTGTGTAAACCCATATATAAAGACTCTTTGGTCTCATTAATAATAATAACAATTCACAACACATTATCAGCACGAGAGCTCATAAACCCTAAAGCAGCCGTCGAAACTTTAAAGAGCCATATCTTTCAAACCGTGAGGAACCAGAAGGACATCTAGATATCCAATCGAAGCCTCGACGAGAAAATCTACCGGTGGAAACCTCTTGTCGATCCGACATCGGACGCGCTCTCACGCACGCATACAGTGAACGACGATCTACCAAATAAACCAGATCCGATTTTCTCCTTCTTCAACCAACAGCCTCTCCAGCTTTTGGTGATCAATCCTTGCCGTTTGTAGCGGTTAACTGAGGTCTATTAGCTCCCAGTTTCATAAGCCAGCCAAACATCCAAAAGGTGTTAAGGTAAACTCCTATGCTAAAAACAAGAGCAAAATCGAATTTGAACTAAGAAGAAAGAAACCCTAAAATCAATATCTCTCTAGAACTTGTTTGTTCATGTTTAAACAAATATCTAAACTTGAACCTAAGCTAAGGATATGACCTAGAATCGATTTGTATGTTTAAACATGTTTGATCTTTTGAAAAACACCGTTCTTTACTTCGACAGGGTACAAATATCTAAATCAACTTGTTCCGACCTAGGATAATAAGCTCATGGGCTTGGGGTTCGAATTTGACATAAGCTATATGAAACCTTTAAAATCAGTTGCTTGATAAAACTTGTTTGAGATTATCTTGATGAACTTATTTGCATGATAAAACCAAATCATATAGCTTGTTCCATCATCTATTAAAATCGGCCATAGCTTGATATTTGTTAAAATCGGTTTGCATGAAGTTGATCATCATCTCTTAAAAATCGGTTGCATTGATTCATGAGTTAAGTTGTTATAATCCTTGATTGCTTTGAAAAGAAGAAAAATAGTTTGAAACCCTAATCCTAATCCTAATAGGAAATCTCTAATCCATTCCTTTTAGGAAAAAGGAAGTTTTTAGATAATATCATTTTCCTTTAAAAATCTATCCTTTTAATTGTTTTTCCTTTTCCTAAAAGTCAAGGATTAACTTTTAATTAAGGATTAAATTAAAAATAGAAAATTCCAAGTGCTTAAACCATTAAATAAAATCGGCCCTATTGTTTGATTGCACAAATTGCTTGATTGATTGTAAAGCTTAAACTCGGATAAACATTACCGGCCATATTCCTAAGGTCCGGGTTTTTATTAAAAAGTCCTAAGTGAAAATCGGATGCATGACCGGCCATATTCCTAAGGTCCGGATCATATTTAGAAGTCCTAACTGAAAATTGTTGGATATTTTCAGATGTATAGGACACCTCAGATTACCCGGTCCTAAGTCTCTCCGGAGATAATTTCCTAGAATGGAAATGAGCACTAGAAATGCTCTGCAAACTAGGAACTCGGAAGATGCATCATGAATGGCAATAAAGAAATAGAAAGCCAAAGGGAAGAGCCATAACTATTATGCGCTTCCATCTCACTGAAAAACTGAGAGACAAGTACCAAAAGGTTAAGGACCCAAAGAATGTGATGAAGTACTAAGAAAGTGCGATGAGATGGATAATCCCGTAACAAATAACGAGGAAGAACCTCGGACTGTGAGGGCAGTTCAAAAGTTGACTAAAGACATCCGAATTTTAAGTTTTTCCATTTCTTGTTGCTTTTATATGTGTTGGATTTTATGTCTTTGAATTTCATTTCTTTGGTGTTTAATGAATAATATTAAGGTTTTTAAGACATAAACCTGCTTTATGAAGTAGTGATGAATTCGTGGTGGATAGTGGGTCAAGCCACACGATTCTAAAAGATAAAAGATACTTCATAAATCTTACACTCAAAAAGGCAGACATAAGTACTATAGCAGGATCGGCCGGCCTTATAGAAGGCCACGGCCAGGCCAACATTTTAATGCCTAAAGGCACGCATCTAGAAATCCCTGATGCAATGTTTTCAACAAGCTCAAATCGAAACATATTGAGTTTTAAAGACATTCGTCTGAATGGTTTTCATGTGGAAACAATGGGCGGAGGAAACAGAGAATTTCTCCAGATAGTTATAATTGTCCAAGGCCAAAAGAAAGCCTTTGAGACTATACCTGCTATAGCTATTGGCATATACTGTATGAAGATCAGTATGATAGAAGCCAATGCCCGTAAACAAAGTTTTTGCGGATATGTTCACTTTATGGCATGACCGGCTAGGACATCCCGGGTCAGGAATGATGCGGAAATTGATATTAAAAACAAGAGGACACGCCTTGAAAGAAAGGAGAGTGATCTCGAAAATTCAAACTTGTGCTTCGTGTTCACAGGTAAATTGATAGTAAGGCCGTCACCAGTAAAAGTGACTAAGGAAACGATAAATTCCTGGAAAGAATTCAAGGAGACATATGCGGACCAATACACCCACCTTGTGGGACGTTCCGATATTTCATGGTCCTCATTGACGCATCTACACGATGGTCACATGTATGCTTATTGTCAACACGGAACTTGGCATTTGCAAGACTCCTTGCTCAGAAAATCCGCCTACGGGCACACTTTCCAGATTTTCCTTTAAAAACCATCTGTATGGATGATGCGGGTGAGTTTACCTCCAAAGCCTTTGATGATTACTGTATGTCTATGGGGGTAAGTGTGGAACACTCCGTGGAACATGTACATACACAAAACGGCTTAGCCGAATCTCTCATCAAACGCATACAGTTGATCGCTAGACCATTACTCATGAGGTCAAAGCTTCCAGTATCAGACTAGGGACACGCAGTCTTACATGCCACTGAATTAATCCGTATCAGGCCATCAAGTGACCATGAATACTCCCCCTCCCATTAATTACGGGTCAAGAGCCAGACATATCCCATCTTAAAATATTTGGTTGTTCAGTTTATGTACCGATTGCTCCACCACAGAGGACTAAGATGGGACCTCAGAGGAGGATGGGAATATATGTTGGATATGAATCACCCACGATCATAAAGTATCTTGAGCCAACCACCGGTGATATTTTTAAGGCCAGATACGCGGATTGTCATTTTGACGAAACCGTTTCTCCACCATTAGGTGAAGTAAAACGGCTGGATAAAGAATTGCATGGAATCATACATCATTAATTTGGCAAATCCTCGGACCCAAGAAAGTGACTTGGAAGTCCAAAAGATTATTCATATCCAAAAGCTAGCTATACAATTGCCAGATTCCTTTGCTGACCCGCAAAGAGTAACTAAATCGTATATACCAGCCGTGAATGCACCAATACAAATTGATGTCCATGATGGACCGCAAGTTGCTACAGAGTCTAAGCCACGGGCAAGACGTGGTAGACCTATTGGTTCCAAAGATAAGGCTCCTCGAAAATTTAAAGAAAGTGCTGAAATTCAGACCGAGGAGATATCGATGGACCGACACAAATGAACCTAAGGTGCCGCAAAATGAAGCTCGGAGCCTCATTGTAACACCCCCGAACCGGACTAGACAGGACCGGCCACCCAACAATCAAACAAGAACATGAACCGGCCGACCCTCGCCCTAGCCGACCCGGGAATGCCACAGTACGGGGTTAAGTAACGAGTCAGCTCATTCCAGGACGGAGTCCGAAAACAGAGCCATCCCATTACCTAACTCCGTTTACCTCTTGACTTTGGCCTAAGGCTTTTCAACCCGTACCTCGGTCTTGAGTTGTGATCTAGTTTGGACCGAACTAGATAATATCAGCGGAAGACTCAATATATAAAGTGCAAGGAAGTTTTAAATAGAAACATACTTCATTAACATAATTTTCAGAGTTCTTAAACAACAAAACAACTAAAGTTTACGAAAGACGGATACAAACAAAACGATGTCCGCGGACGCTAAAAACCGAATAAGACAATACATGATAGGTTACAGGCACAAGCCTAAAATTTCCCGCACTTACAAAGCACCACTGGAAAACCGTGATCAGAGCACCGATCCTAATGAGCGCCATGCTAACGGTCCAAGCTAAGGGTTCCTGAAAGGGATAGGACAAGGGAGAAAAGGGGTGAGTAATCAAAAGATTACTCAGTGAGTTTCAGGACTCACCGAGACAAGAAGACAAAGCAATAACCACCCAAACCCACAAATAAGTAAACAAGCAATCAATCAAGCAAATAGCCGAAGCAACATAAAGTAGATAGCCGAAGCACAAAAACAACGTTAGTAGGTGCGATGGCACCTGGACAACCGCGTTCTTACAACGCCTTCCACCGCGTGGGCACTGAGATCTCAAAGTATGGCGGATCCCCCGTGAACACCCTGCACTTGACTATCACAAAGACCATCAAGCCGGAACATCACAACTCAATCATACACCCCGGCTTGCGGCCAAGGTGCAGATTTACGGTCTAATTCCGCCCTTCCTCTTCCGGAACACCGTCTCCGTACCCCGTCGGGTACACTCGGCCAATTAGGCTGCAACCCCGTCTCTCCGAGTCTTCCCCACCTCTCAGTCCATCGATGCCGTGGAGGGCTTTGGGGATCACGCACACACCGCCACTAAACCGAATCTTTACGGCTCCGCTTCAGTCCGAAAGCTACCCGCAAACGGACTGACTCTACAACCACATCATCACAACTCAACTCCACCTAACAATCTGGTCACACGGCTCTCACTAGCCTGAGACCAAACAAACCCTTCTGTGTGTTACCTGCACGAAAACGTTAGTTTTACACCACAGAGGTCACCTGCACAACAACTACTAAACAATACACAGAGATAATCACAATCATGCATGCAACCAACAATTAACACAACAACAATTCACACAACAATTAACATGCAACAATCAATTCAATCAATATTTTTAAATCCCTTTTTTTTTTTATTAAAACCTTCTTTCAAAATCATTTGAAATAACTTTTTATCAAAATCCAAGTAAAAACCCTTTTTCTTTTAAAACCACATTCAAATACAAATCTTTTATAAACCTCTTGAAAACTCTTTTATAAATCTTTTGAAAACTTCTTTTATAAATCCTTTTGAAAACTCTTTTATAAATCCTTTGAAAACTCCTTTATAATCCTTTTGAAAACTCTTTCCTTAACCCACTACCCCATGCAGCCTAAACACTCTAATCTAACCTAGCCACTCTTAAAAAGAAAAACCTAGAACTACTCATGCAAAAATCCTTCTCTTAAACTTAACATGCAAACACAAACTAACATGCTATCTAACTCACAACCCTCTAATTAATCTAAGCTTTGACAATCCTAGCAATCTCTAACTAATTACTAACCACCTTAACCAATTTCAAGTTAATCTAACAACCTAGACTCAATTAAAATTCAATTAACTATTAATTAAATTAATTTCCCAAAACCTCAATTTAAACTAAATCCAAATTCTAAACATGCAAAGACTAATTCATTAATATTCTAAAGATCAGATTTTAAATTAATTAATTTCTAATTTCTAACCCCTACAAGCAACTATCTAACTTAAAGATCTAACTTAACAACCTCATGCAAGATGAACATCTATCTATCAACCTAACTTCAAGCTCAAATACACATGCATGCAAAGATCTAACCCTAAAATGCTTATTAAAACCACATGCAAAGCTAAAAGACACACATACTCCTAGACTTACATGCAAGACTCTACACAACTCATGCATGCCCCCAAAACAAGAAAATCCAAGCTTTTAAATCAACTTTTATCAAACCAAATTATTTTGAAAACTCAAGGAAAACAAGATCTTTTTCAATCAAATAATTTTTCAAATCCAAAGAACTTCAAAGACACAACTGAAAATCAGATTTGAAAGAAAAGCTTTTGAAAATCAATTGTAAAAGAAATCAAAACCGATTTTTGAGAAAATCCAACAAATCAAAATCAAGAAAAGAAGAAACAAGCAAAGAAATTCTAACCCTGTCAAGCCTACAGCGTTATGTATGAACATAAGGTGCAGATCATGAACAGAGAAAGACAACCACACTGAAACCCACCTTCAAAATCGGATGAGAGAAGGAAGAAGAAGAAGAAGAGCTAGACTCCAACCAACACACAGAAACTCCTAGACTCAGCTCCTCTCTCTCACGCCTCTACTCTCTCTCTCTCTCTAAAACTAAAACTTTGGTCTCTTATTTTTGTGGAACAAAGAAAATGTGAAGAGAAACCCCTTGTATTTATAGTGGGAGGAGAGAGGAATGTGTGAAAATGAGTTAGTGGAGGGAACTCATATCTGGCTGCCACATAACCCATAGCCATGCTGAAATACCCCCTTCTAGACTCTCCATTTCGTGCATGCAAAGGTACAGCTGGTCCCCATGCAATTTTTCTTAATTAACTCTCTCTTCCTTTGATTTTTCTTGAAAATGCTTGAGTACTCATTGCTTCCTGACATCTGGCCACCCCAAACAGTTGCTGAAGTCCCTATTAGCAAACAGTAACAGCTTGGCATGCATGGAGTCGAAATTAAGTGCATAGGTTTCCCCTCTTGGCTTGTAGTTGCTGGAACTGCTTCATTTAATACCTTCCAGAGATTAAATGCACAACTGTTGATCTACCCAGTCAAAAATCACTCTGTTTCTTTCTGATGCTCCTCTGACATGTCCTTAATGTCTCCACAAAATTTCAGGAATTTTGGTCGGATGCTTCTCCATTTATGAATTATTTGGCTCCACATGCTTCATTTCGAACCCTCTTAGCATTTACTCCATATCTGATGTTTTTCCCAGTCAAAATTCAATTTGCTTCGTGCCAAACCTTCCTACACGTGTCTAGTGTCTTCACAAAAAATCCCATGATTTAATTGTGGGCAGAACTCCTATTTTTGAATTCAGAACTCCGATTGGTCCTTCTTCTCGCAAAACTGACTTCCACGAATTTTCTTTGTCTCCACAGAATTTTTCTTGACTTGAATCTTTTTGCAATGCCTTCTATGATGTCCTGTGCAGCTACGCTCCAACTCCCATAATTTTTAAAATTGTCCTGACCAGATTTTAAAAATTATTTCTCCTTGCTGCTTTAATCCGCTCTTGACCGGGGTATTACATTCACCCCCCCCCCCCCTTAAATTGAATTCGTCCTCGAATTCATTGCTCCTTGGGGTCCTTCAGCTTTGTCCTTAAGCTGGATTTCTCTGTACAAACTTAAGCTTCCATTGCCCTGACCAGACCTCTGATCCTTTCCTCCACTTGCTTGAGCATCCTTCACTCTTGTCTTGTTCCCTTTCTGATCCGTCCGGGACTCCTGCTGATCTCCTGTCCTGACTTCTGTTCTGCTTCGGATCCTTCCCCACTCCACTCCTCAATTTTCCACCTCACTCCCATCTCATTCATTCACATTTCTTGTCCACATGGTTTCCTATTGGATTCGGGTCTAAACGAACTCGGGTTTCTACTCAAACCACTACTAAACTCTCTCGAACTTTTCTAAACGCGCAAACAAACACACAACAAAGATTAGGGTAAGCGCCCAAAATTACGTACCTTGGCCCTGGAGAGCTGGCCCTGGTGTCGTCTGCTGCGGCTTCTTCGTTGCGACGGCGGCTGACTGAACGAGTGACCGGTCGACGGTTGATCTCCCACGGCTGGTTCGGACAGACCTTAAGGTGTCTCCCGATCTTCCCACAAATCGGACAACGATGATGGTTAGGGGTCCTTGGTGCCGTTCCCTGAGGACACATGTGCGTGAAGTGGCCAAACTGCCCGCACCGTCCACATCTGACCTGCTCTATCGGAAAGATTCCCTTACGAGCTTGCGATCGATATGCTAACCGAGTTCTTCCTCTTCGGCTAGACTCTCCAACCTCTCGAACAGTACTCTGGCCCTGACTGGACTCACCAGCTTCTCTCACTGTAACCGGTACTGACTTCCACTGTTCCTGCGCTTCTGGCTCCAACTCATCCCCTTCTGGCAATATCTTCAAATTCTGATCCGCTATGTCCCATGTTGGGTCCTCCAAATCCTGAACTCCTTTAGTCCAATAGGCCGGCACTTCTTGATCATTGGCCTCTGATTCTGCAGCATTGGCTCTCTCTCGCTCTGCCATGAGTCGGCTGTACTCAGCTGGAGACACGGCTCGATATCTGATCCCTGAAGGAGTAACCTGGTCGAACAAATCGCTGATGTCGTAACTTCGCTGAACATGCGGCTCCATCGTCGGGCTTCCTTCTCTGGAACTCTCGTCAGAACTAATGGTAATCACTTCGGGATGAAAGATTGGACTCCGAGGCATCGTGCTGATAGGATCCTCTTCTGTGGCTGGAGCGCTTGGTGGCACATAATGATCACGTCTAGCTTGAGGGTAGTAGACACGAGGATAATAGGCCCTGCTGGTCTCTTCCTGAACATCGGAGGAGTACTCGCTGGTATCACTAGAGGACGAGACGCTGATAACTTCTTTCGGCTGAGCTTCATGGTCTGATTCCTCTTCTTCAACTGCAGGTTCATTGAGGTCAAATCCAGGGGTCCGTGCTTCTGGTGCTTCTTCCTCTGACCCAAACATAGTCGCCATCAACAGTGACAATCCATCTCCAACATTCTGAGCTGGCTGAAAAAGATGATCATACTCGTCGGGGGTTACACACTGGCCGGATGAATCGGTTGGCTGCCTCTCTGCTTCAGGTTCTTCTTCTGGATCTGTCTCTGGTTCTGAACTGTCACTCTCTGCCTCTGAACTGCTGCTTTCACTGCCTGAACTGCCTGCTGATCCGCGGCTGGGATACCATGAATCAAGGAAGTCTGCGCTTGTCCACTCCTGGAAGCTGAAAAACTTGAATATGCAACAAACAACTCTGCACGGTTAGGTTTCCTATAAATCGCTCCTATCCTAAGACACAATCTAGACTCTTGGCTCTCCTATTGGTGCTCATCAAAACAATTAACCAGTGAATGCCCGTTTGAAAACCGATTTAGGAAATCCATAAAAACTACATCCTTGCATTCCGGAAGCATGGTCGTAAACCACGCTCTGATACCACCATCTGTAACACCCCCGAACCGGACTAGACAGGACCGGCCACCCAACAATCAAACAAGAACATGAACCGGCCGACCCTCGCCCTAGCCGACCCGGGAATGCCACAGTACGGGGTTAAGTAACGAGTCAGCTCATTCCAGGACGGAGTCCGAAAACAGAGCCATCCCATTACCTAACTCCGTTTACCTCTTGACTTTGGCCTAAGGCTTTTCAACCCGTACCTCGGTCTTGAGTTGTGATCTAGTTTGGACCGAACTAGATAATATCAGCGGAAGACTCAATATATAAAGTGCAAGGAAGTTTTAAATAGAAACATACTTCATTAACATAATTTTCAGAGTTCTTAAACAACAAAACAACTAAAGTTCGAAAGACGGATACAAACAAAACGATGTCCGCGGACGCTAAAAACCGAATAAGACAATACATGATAGGTTACAGGCACAAGCCTAAAATTTCCCGCACTTACAAAGCACCACTGGAAAACCGTGATCAGAGCACCGATCCTAATGAGCGCCATGCTAACGGTCCAAGCTAAGGGTTCCTGAAAGGGATAGGACAAGGGAGAAAAGGGGTGAGTAATCAAAAGATTACTCAGTGAGTTTCAGGACTCACCGAGACAAGAAGACAGAGCAATAAACCACCCAAACCCACAAATAAGTAAACAGCAATCAATCAAGCAAATAGCCGAAGCAACATAAAGTAGATAGCCGAAGCACAAAAACAACGTTAGTAGGTGCGATGGCACCTGGACAACCGCGTTCTTACAACGCCTTCCACCGCGTGGGCACTGAGATCTCAAAGTATGGCGGATCCCCCGTGAACACCCTGCACTTGACTATCACAAAGACCATCAAGCCGGAACATCACAACTCAATCATACACCCCGGCTTGCGGCCAAGGTGCAGATTTACGGTCTAATTCCGCCCTTCCTCTTCCGGAACACCGTCTCCGTACCCCGTCGGGTACACTCGGCCAATTAGGCTGCAACCCCGTCTCTCCGAGTCTTCCCCACCTCTCAGTCCATCGATGCCGTGGAGGGCTTTGGGGATCACGCACACACCGCCACTAAACCGAATCTTTACGGCTCCGCTTCAGTCCGAAAGCTACCCGCAAACGGACTGACTCTACAACCACATCATCACAACTCAACTCCACCTAACAATCTGGTCACACGGCTCTCACTAGCCTGAGACCAAACAAACCCTTGTGGTGTTACCTGCACGAAAACGTTAGTTTTACACCACAGAGGTCACCTGCACAACAACTACTAAACAATACACAGAGATAATCACAATCATGCATGCACCAACAATTAACACAACAATTCACACAACAATCAATTCATCAATATTTTTAAATCCCTTTTTTTTTTTAATTAAAACCTTCTTTCAAAATCATTTGAAATAACTTTTTATCAAAATCCAAGTAAAACCCTTTTTCTTTTAAAACCACATTCAAATACAAATCTTTTAAACCTCTTGAAAACTCTTTTATAAATCTTTTGAAAACTTCTTTTATAAATCCTTTTGAAAACTCTTTTATAAATCCTTTGAAAACTCCTTTATAAATCTTTTGAAAACTCTTTCCTTAACCCCTACCCCATGCAGCCTAAACACTCTAATCTAACCTAGCCACTCTTAAAAAGAAAAACCTAGAACTACTCATGCAAAAATCCTTCTCTTAAACTTAACATGCAAACACAAACTAACATGCTATCTAACTCACAACCCTCTAATTAATCTAAGCTTTGACAATCCTAGCAATCTCTAACTAATTACTAACCACCTTAACCAATTTCAAGTTAATCTAACAACCTAGACTCAATTAAAATTCAATTAACTATTAATTAATTAATTTCCCAAAACCTCAATTTAAACTAAATCCAAATTCTAAACATGCAAAGACTAATTCATTAATATTCTAAAGATCAGATTTTAAATTAATTAATTTCTAATTTCTAACCCCTACAAGCAACTATCTAACTTAAAGATCTAACTTAACAACCTCATGCAAGATGAACATCTATCTATCAACCTAACTTCAAGCTCAAATACACATGCATGCAAAGATCTAACCCTAAAATGCTTATTAAAACCACATGCAAAGCTAAAAGACACACATACTCCTAGACTTACATGCAAGACTCTACACAACTCATGCATGCCCCCAAAACAAGAAAATCCAAGCTTTTAAATCAACTTTTATCAAACCAAATAATTTTGAAAACTCAAGGAAAACAAGATCTTTTTCAATCAAATAATTTTTCAAATCCAAAGAACTTCAAAGACACAACTGAAAATCAGATTTGAAAGAAAAGCTTTTGAAAATCAATTGTAAAAGAAATCAAAACCGATTTTTGAGAAAATCCAACAAATCAAAATCAAGAAAAGAAGAAACAAGCAAAGAAATTCTAACCCTGTCAAGCCTACAGCGTTATGTATGAACATAAGGTGCAGATCATGAACAGAGAAAGACAACCACACTGAAACCCACCTTCAAAATCGGATGAGAGAAGGAAGAAGAAGAAGAGCTAGACTCCAACCAACACACAGAAACTCCTAGACTCAGCTCCTCTCTCTCACGCCTCTACTCTCTCTCTCTCTCTAAAACTAAAACTTTGGTCTCTTATTTTTGTGGAACAAAGAAAATGTGAAGAGAAACCCCTTGTATTTATAGTGGGAGGAGAGAGGAATGTGTGAAAATGAGTTAGTGGAGGGAACTCATATCTGGCTGCCACATAACCCATAGCCATGCTGAAATACCCCCTTCTAGACTCTCCATTTCGTGCATGCAAAGGTACAGCTGGTCCCCATGCAATTTTTCTTATTAACTCTCTCTTCCTTTGATTTTTCTTGAAAATGCTTGAGTACTCATTGCTTCCTGACATCTGGCCACCCCAAACAGTTGCTGAAGTCCCTATTAGGCAAACAGTAACAGCTTGGCATGCATGGAGTCGAAATTAAGTGCATAGGTTTCCCCTCTTGGCTTGTAGTTGCTGGAACTGCTTCATTTAATACCTTCCAGAGATTAAATGCACAACTGTTGATCTACCCAGTCAAAAATCACTCTGTTTCTTTCTGATGCTCCTCTGACATGTCCTTAATGTCTCCACAAAATTTCAGGAATTTTGGTCGGATGCTTCTCCATTTATGAATTATTTGGCTCCACATGCTTCATTTCGAACCCTCTTAGCATTTACTCCATATCTGATGTTTTTCCCAGTCAAAATTCAATTTGCTTCGTGCCAAACCTTCCTACACGTGTCTAGTGTCTTCACAAAAAATCCCATGATTTAATTGTGGGCAGAACTCCTATTTTTGAATTCAGAACTCCGATTGGTCCTTCTTCTCGCAAAACTGACTTCCCCGAATTTTCTTTGTCTCCACAGAATTTTTCTTGACTTGAATCTTTTTCAATGCCTTCTATGATGTCCTGTGCAGCTACGCTCCAACTCCCATAATTTTTAAAATTGTCCTGACCAGATTTTAAAAATTATTTCTCCTTGCTGCTTTAATCCGCTCTTGACCGGGGTATTACACTCATGTCCTGAAAGTCCCGAAACATGAGATCTCGATAAATTTTGTTATGTCCGGAATCCAATGGAACAGAAAAGACGTCGACGTCGATGATATATTTCATGCAATGTAGCACTTGAGATTATGAATGAGGATCTAGAACCCACATCAATAAATTATGCACTCAAACGATCGATTGGGCTAAATGGAAAGAAGCCATAAATGTGGAGTTAAACTCTTAAAGAAGAGAGAGGTTTTTAGTCCCATAATTCGGACACCTCGAGATATAATACCAGTTGGACATAAATGGGTCTTTGTGAGGAAGAGAAATGAACAAGGAGAGATTGTTCGACACAAAGCACGGCTTGTGGCACAAGGATTCTCACAAAGACCAGAATCGATTATGAGGAGACATACTCCCCTGTGGTGGATGCAACGACATTCCGATTCCTGATAAGTCTGGCCATAAGAGAAAAATTGGATTTACGGTTAATGGATGTAGTAACCGCCTATTTATATGGTCCACTGGATAATGAGATTTATATGCGATTACCAGAGGGTATTGAGCTTAAAGATAAGAGAAGTTCTCGCGATGAACACTGCATTAGGCTGAACAAATCCTTGTACGGACTGAAACAAAGTGGGCGCATGTGGTACAATAGATTAAGTGAGTACCTAGTCAAAGAAGGCTATAGAAATGATCCCATCAGTCCGTGTATTTTTATAAAAAAGTTTGCAAACAAATGATCTGTAATTATAGCAGTATACGTGGATGATTTGAACATCCTCGGAACCTCTGGAGAGATCGCCCAAACAGTTGAATATTTAAAGGCCGAATTTGAAATGAAAGACTTAGGAAAAACTATGTTCTGTTTGGGAATACAGCTTGAGTACGTCAAAGATGGAATCCTTGTGAATGGCATATACAGAAAAAGTACTCAAGAGATTTAATATGGACCAGACCCACCCATTGAGCAGCCAATGGTGGTGAGAAGCCTTGCATTGGTAGTGATCCATTCGGTCCGAAGAGAAAGGATGAAGAAGTCCTTGGTCACGAAGTGTTATGTCTCAGTGCCATAGGAGCGTTATTATATTTGGCTAGTCATACTAGACCAGACATTTGTTTTGCCGTGAACCTCCTATCAAGATTTAGTTCTTGTCCGACCCAGAGGCACTGGAGCGGGATTAAACATATATTTCGTTACCTACAAGGTACGAAGGACATGGGTCTATTTTACACTAACCATAACGACAAAGGTTTAGTTGGTTTTGCTGATGCAGGTTATCTATCGGATCCACACAATGGACGATCTCTGACAGGATATGTGTTCACTCACGGAGGAACCGCAATTTCATGGTGATCCATGAAGCAGACGCTCACGGACATGTCATCTAATCACGCAGAGATTTTGGCAATTCATGAAGCCAGCTGTGAATGTGTTTGGTTGGAATCAATGACTCAGCACATAAGGCGAGATTGTGGGATGACAGACGGAAAGGAAGAACCGACCGTACTTTATGAGGACAATGCTGCGTGCATAGCTCAACTGAAGGATGGATACATCAAGGGAGACCGGACAAAGCACATTCTGCCGAAATTCTTTTTCACTCATGATCTCCAGAAGGCTGGAGAAATACAAGTGTTTCAAGTCCGTTCAAGTGACAACTCAGCTGACTTGTTCACAAAGTCGCTCCCAACCTCAACGCTCAAGAAGCTGATTTGTCAAATCGGCATGCGCCGATTAAAGGACTTATAGGGATGTTTAAATCAGGGGGAGTAATACGTGCTGTACTCTTTTTCCTCGTTAAGGTTTTGTCCCAATTGGTTTTCCTTAGAAAGGTTTTAATGAGGCAACATCCCCAAGCGTATTACAAAGATCCTTGTTGCATCGGGTTCGGTCATTTCGTCCAAGGAGGAGTGTTATGAACCGTTTGGTTAATGGACTCAATACAGACCGACCCATATAGAGGTTATTAACATAACCGGTCCTTAGGATAAATATATTTTTCCTTATTAGACATGTAATAGGTTTATGAGATATTTCCATATTTGATCCTTGTGTAAACCTATATATAAAGACCCTTTGGTCTCATTAATAATAATAACAATTCACAACACTGATTTATAAATCGCAAATTATCAGAACTATTTTATCGACGACTCTTACAACTGACAATTCTACCGTCTTATGAAGATCTTCATCTGACGATCCCATCTGAACTTGTCTTATGAAGATTATGTCTAACGGTTGTTTCTGCACCACGCTAAAGATCTCTTGTAAGCTTATCTCCTTTTAATCTGCATAAATCATGCATTCTCTGGGAATTTAAAATCAGACCTCTGGATGTAGAATCATTAGTGAACCTTTAGTTGAACCAATAAACTAAAGAGACTTCCACAACCCTAGATCTATTAGTTCTTTGTACTTTTTAAAAATTCTTCACAACTTTTTTCTACATTTTATTCAACAACAGTAACAATAAAAACAAACACAAACTCTAAAATTTACAAAAGAATTAAAGACCTCATTCAAATGTTTTTTATGTATGTGTTGAAGACCAGGCAGTGACTGGAAATGCTCCAGGCCTAGAAGAGAAATTTTTTCATTCTTACTAGCAGGTTGTAGGTACTAATATAGTAGATAAAGTGAGACATTTCTTTGAAACTGGGGTCTTTCCTCCGAGGATGAATGATACACATGCATATTAGATTAATCCAAAGATTGCTAACGTGAGGAAAATTGCAGATTATTGACCCATTGCACTCTGTAATATGTTATACAAGATTGTGGCAAAGATCCCTACAAACAAATTGCATTCGATTCTTCCTCATGGAGTGAAACATCCTCAAAGGAAGGTTGTTCTTGGAGATGTCTTTTAAAATATTAAGATTAATCGTAAAGAAGTATTAAAGGGCCATTCGCCGCCTATAAATATCTGCCCTTATGTCTGTCCAAAACCACAAACACTATACCTCTTAGTAGAACAGTTCTTTCTTTTCTTCCACACAATAGCCTTAAGGTTTATCTTATAAACATACGGTTCTTCGCCACTTCATGTGGACACAACAAAGATGTCTCCTTCATGCTCCACCATCAACATTTGCCTACAGCGTGCCAGTCAAAGAAAGGCGGGACATGGATTTAATGAAAAAATATTTCAGGTTGCTTTGGACGGGTTCTGAGAGCCGAAATTCACACTGTCAAAACTTATAATTTATGGAGGCTCGAAAATTCTATTTTAAAAGAACTCAAGGACAGTAAACGTAAAAAAACGATTTTATTAGATAATATTTTCTGAGTACAAGAATATTTGCAAAAGCTGAAAAGTCTTATATTGCAAAAGCTGTAATACTCGATATGGGCTGATCTTAACCTAGTACAAACATGTATATTTATAGTATGAGACCTAGGAGGCTAACACTCTTTCTGGGCGATGTGGGACAAAGCTCCTTCCTTCCAGCCACCGGCCTAATCTTTTGGGCCCGATTCCTGACCCAAATCCATCGCATGGTCTGATCCTGGTCTGGCCCGACTTTTTGATGAACAGTAACCGAAGAATACTAATTCATGAACAGTAAACCGGATATCGAATAAGCTTAAATCAATTTTTCGATTAGCTTTTTCCGGGTATGAATAGTGTTTCGTGAACAGTGTTTAATGGTTTTATGGCGTGAATAGTGTTCCGAGCGTTCTACGACTTTTGAAACTGAGCCGCCCATTTTTCTTTAAATCTCCAGCCGCCCATTCCACGGTGATGGCCAGCCGTCCAGTTTCTGTCTTGGATGCACGGGCGTCTGGCTTTTGACCATGGGCGGCTGGCTTCAGTTCACGGGCGCCTGGGATCAGAACGTGCGGATGCTTGGTCTTGGATTGATCCGAACTGGGAATCATGCTTGAAGGAAAGAGAAGAGGGCGGCTAGCTTTCTTGCTTGAGCCAGACGCCATGTCCTGATGCTGAGAGGATGGGCGGCTGGCTTGTTCGGGATAAAGCCGGACGCCATATCTTGATGATGAGAAGATGGGCGGCTGGCTTTTTTGGGATAAAGCCAGACGCCATGTCTTGATGATGAGAGGATGGGCGGCTGGCTTGTTCTGGATAAAGCCAGACGCCATGCTCTCTTGATTAAGTGATGGCGGCTGACTTATTCGGGAGAAAGCCAGATGCCGTGCTCTCTTGATTAAGTGATGGCGGCTGGCCCTTGGAAAGGAGATAAGGGCAGCTGGCCTCATGCATGGAGCATGGGCGGCTGGCCCTTATGTTTGGGATGTGATCCGTTTGTTCTTGATCTTGAGTTCTCGTTTTATCAATCTCCGAGTAGGGGATTTTGACCCCAACACGGGTCAAAACCCCCGAGATGGGGGCAGGTACTAAGGCAATAGAGCATATATAGCATTCAACAAGATACATCTTGTCCATTCGTGTTTGGCTGATTAGTTCTCAAAGTAATAGATGGTCCATACGGTTTCACCAGGCCACCAAATCATCATTGTAAGTAGATGCGCTCTTGGTAAACTGGTTAAGTAAGAATATCAATATACAAGGGTCATTCATTGACACAAGCAACCAACAATCCCTGTAAAAAGTCAATCTATGGCCTTTTAACCCTCTGAAAAGTGAGTCTATATGTACACCATAATGTAGGGTCGACAAGAATGTAGGTTGCGTAAGGAGCGTCGGCGTCTTGAAATCCTCTCAATGAATCAGGATGACTGCGTTCATCAAGTGGATAAAAAAATCCTTGGACGAGGTCGTAATTTCCTTACAACAACAATTGTTTCAAACCATGTCTCGCAGACAAGAGAAGCATGCATGTTGGCTTTTAATCTGAGGCGGGACAGAATTTCCTGCATCAGTTCTGAGGGAAGTTTTAGATCCCACGATCCTGTAATACATTTCCTCCTATTGGATTCATCATCTCCTCTAGCGTATCTACTGCACCAGAAAATTACAAGAAGAATATATATATATAAGAGAAGTCACACGCCATTATCTCCTTTCCAAGGGCTAGCCGCCCATCACGTTAAAGTTATACAAACTTTCAACAACACAGGTAAGAACAGCTGGCTCTCCAGCCATGTTGCACTTGTAAAAGAGTCGTTTTTAGAAAGTCACCAAGATCGATAAATTAGTGTAAAGTCTGGTACTGAACAATCAAATTTGAATGACCAAGCCAACATACCGAAAAAGAGGGGGGGGGGGGGGTGTCCTTTACCCAAGTGAAACTCATCCTGCTTTTTTCATACCTGTATATTATAGGGTAGTCCCTATTTCACCACAAGCATAAACTAAATTCAATTTAACTTCCCCAACTTAGTATCTTAGATGCAAATCTACCTTGACTAAACAAACGTTAGTCAAATGTTCAATCGCTTAGTCAGCCTACACGTTCACGATTATATATTAAACATAAATGTAAAACGACGTCATTTCATTGTAAACACAAAACGACAGTTCAAATTTTGGAGACAATATTATACATTTACAACGAGTTCGTCTTTTTCCTCCCAAATCACGACCACTTCACACTCTCTTTCTGTTTCAGAAATGAGAACAATTTTATCTTTTTGTTTCAAATGGGATTCTCAAGTTCAAGGTTTATATATTGTTTTGAAATAGACGGCTGTGGGGGAGAGAATAGAGACGGTGGCGGTTAGGATAAGAAAATTAGCTTTAATCATTAAGAATTGTCATTATAATATATCATATTTAATAGTTTTGTAGGGAATATGTTGGAAATTTCCAACGGATACATAATTTTCAACGGCTTTCCAATAGACATATATATCCGTTGGAAATTTCAACCAATTTTCTACGAAAATAATTGTAATTATGTTTGTTATTATTTTGTAAACCAATAATGTTATAATTTGTAAAATGTAATAAAAAATATTTAAACATAGTATATATAATAATTTACATATATAGTCCACATTCAAATAAATTATTTATTTATAAATTTAATAATGCAAATATTATAAAACTTACTTCGGAAATATAGCATACATCTGATAATTTACTATTTAAATTGCGAGTTTACTGTTCTAAATCTGAAAACTCATCATGTAATATGATGAAGCTGAATCTGAGTCTTCATCAAACTCTCCAATATCCTCTTCGGAATCATCAAATATCTCATCATCTTCTTCAACCACACAATCAATATTAAGTGAGTGCTCAATCGGGTTATAGAAATCAGTTGCATGTAGCTGCATCGGCTCTTGATCTGATACCCTATACACTTGTCCTCTGGGCTTTACAATAATGCTGCTATCCATGGGTTAGGCTGGTTATGCCTAGTAAGAATGAAAAAAATTGTATTTCAGAAATTCTCTTATGGAGTATACGGTTATAATAACGGCAATAAAATGGCTATAACAACAAATATATTTTCTAAAGGATTTCCTACAAACATTTCTGAAAATCTTCGGAAATCCATTGAAAATTCATTGGAAATACCTGTGAGTTTCTGAAGAAAATTCCAATGATTATTGTTTCTGAAAAAAAGTCGTCAGAATGCTTGAAAATGTTGACGAATTAATTTTTGTTAGAAACTTGTTGGTTTTGGCTGTGTTTACTTGTAGTGGTTGACCTCACCGTGAAAGCTTCAGGGAACAAGGATGGCGGAATTGCAGCTATGTTTGTGTATGTTCTCCAAGTTTGAAGCCACGATATGTTAGGTCAATTAGGGGATCGATTAATGTCCAAAACAATCTGATATATTACTAATCCTCCTCTTTGTATATATATATATATATAATATATATATATATAAATTAATAATTAAAGAAAAACTACAATATCTTTAACTTAATATACACCTCTGTCCATTTTTTCTACAAAGAAAGACACTAAGGTTAATTTTCACCTACCACAAATTTTCTTTTTGTTTAAATTTTATTTTGAAATTGATTGTATGTTCCATGTAGTTTCAATTTAATAGATTGATGAAAATTTTGTGTGGTTTTTTCTCAAACGTACAGTGCTAGCAGAATCTGAAATTTTATTGTTTTCTCCAAAGAATAGTGGAAAATATATATATCATGAACGATTTTAACATCGTGACATTTCAAAACGAAGAATGACTCTGATTAATTTTGATGACGGTGACACTTTAACGTACTAATTTTCAATATCAACAAAAGTGATTATGTTGATGAGACTGATAACACAACTGAAATCGACAACACTGATGAACATGATATAACAGACAACACCAATTAACATAACACATCAATGACACCGATAGACTCAAACGAACGTGGAAAAATAGTTGAATTCGGCAAAACCAATGATCTGACAAAATTGATGAACTCAATGAAATTAACAAACCCACTAACCTTTATGAACTATGACAACCATGATGAACCTGGCGATCATGAGGACCAGAATCTTCATTTCATAATTCCTAAAACTTATGATTCCAGTTGGACATATGCAATTTGCATCCTTCAAGTTGAGGGAGGATATCAAAATTAAGATCTCATAGTTATTATGAGAAATCGGTATAATTTGAGATAACTAAAAATGTATTATATGGTTCAATTACTATAAAATTATTTCAATTTAAACAAATAGATATGATCATTATAATAAAAACAGTTGTAAACTCTTCTTTATTAAAAATACACATAAAATTATTTTATTTACATAAATTCGACATGATGAATGTTTTGAATTTTTAATAATGTTCACTGTAACTATGATGTTTAGTTTTTTATTTACAAAAAGGTAATAGCATGTAAAATTTCATAAGTAACTACTGAATTTCAAAATATTTTAAAACATACGTAATTAAATTTATATGGGAGATAATATGATATAGAAGAAAAACATTACTTATTGATAATAAAAAGTTATTTAGGTCGAATGGCTCTTCATAGGAATTCAATGACCGCCATCTATGTTTGTAGTTTGCAAAATTTCAGCACAGCTAATTGCATTTTCATATGCAAACCAATTTCAATGATTGAATGTCCAAAATGTGATTGTTGTTAATGATGAGTCAGTTTCTTGTTTTTATTTTTTCATTATGGAACTGGTTAGAAAGGGAAAAACTATATTTAAGTATGATCATTATGAACATAAACGAAAGATAATTGTGATATTCAAACTATATTGTGAACCTGTATTTCATGCATATACGGAAAATTGAAAGTTGGTTGAGAGATCATGAGACTATCTGTGAATTGGTGGAAGCTATGAAACTGAAGTTTGACAAGTACTGGGAAGACTACAGTGATATACTTGCGATTGCTGCCATTTTGGACCCAATGTTAAAGTTTGTCTGCTTTAACTTTTGATATCAGCCAACTACTAAGGTATTGATTGGTTCACCCGCTATCATCCACAAACGGAAACGCAGCGGTTGATAGCGGTTGACAGCGTTTAGTAACAATCATAAAAACCACTTTGTACCACTTCAAACCGTTTTATACTGCTAAAATTCAAAAACTGCTTTCCGCAAGGGTTTGCGGTTGCGGATGGTAGGAGATAAAGTTAAAAAAAAAGTAAAGAATATAGAGGAAAATCACGTCGAAGAATTCCTCTACCCTATATTATTTATGGCTAACCCTAAAAGAAGAAGAATGAGGTTTTCAAGCATAGAGATTAATCAGACTAAAGACGACTCTCTTTCTCCTAGTGGCATAGAGACTCACACTACAAAGTCTGAGAAGACCTGTGAATAAGAAATAGATGAGATGCAAACACTATCACACCCGGCTCGGAAGAATCTTCTTCTTCAAGTCTTTAGATGCTCTGTTTCTCCTTAGCATATTGATTGAATGATCGAGAGATGTCGGGTGCTTGTGGAGAGATGGAAATGACGAAATCTCTCTGATGATGATGATCAAAAAGAGCCTGTAAAGTGTGGAGTGATGCAATCTTTTGGAGGAATTTTGTTGTTTTGGTAAAGTATTCACGTCTTGTTTGTACGGATCTTTTTGTCAATCAAAGACATGTGTTCAAGGATTTTGTGATTGGAGTTGTGACGTAAGAGAGAAAGAGAGATAAACCTATCAATTCATGGGCTGATGAGGTAAGCCTAGACAGAGCATATGGACAGAGATATATTGTGTTCTTCTTGCAGAAATTCATGTGGACGAACGAGATAACAAATAACGTACTTCAATGGATAATTATGGAGAAACAAAGTGATAATGGAGAAAACAGATTTTTGACTCCATTGCAGAAACAGAATATTCTTAACAAGGTTAGTATAAGATAAATCTGGAAAATTCACGTCTTCAACCAGGCTTTATCGCATTTGTTATGCTATTTATATAATTTTTGGTGATGATCTAAATGCATGAAGTAGTAATATGCCATAATTTTTTTTAATTTACTGTTTAGTAGTGTATTAATTGATTTTTATTATTAATTATATTTATATAGACCTTATATTTTTTAATATATTAGCTTGGTTTTTTATGTTTTTTAGTTGTAAATTCTATTTATTTTAATGATTTTCTGTTAATTTGTTTATGTTCCCGCTGGTAAACCAATCACAAATGACCCTCAAACACATCAGTTTTTAACCACGGTACTAGTCGTACAAAACGCTAAATACCGCTAATAACTGCAACCGCCCGCTTCCGCAAACTCCTGCAGCCGCAACTGCACCCGCTGCGTTTGAATCAGTCACACCCTAAGTCTAAGTTGGATTACATCTGTAAAAAGATGGCAAAGCTATATGGAGTTTATAAAAAAAAATTCTAAGACAGTTGCAAACACTTCACAAGACATTAGAAGAACAGTGTCAGATGGTAGAAGAACAAACATGCTAGAACAGACAACAGCTATCATCAAATCTGTTGAGAAACTTCTATTTTGCAAAAAGATGCAAAACCATCTATGAAAAAATTCTTCAACCCTTTAAATTTGTGGAACATGAACAGACATATATATAAGAGCCAAAAATAAATCAACATGTTCCCATAAAATCACTAGTAATGGTGAATTCATTACTTCCACTTCAAAAAAGCCTACAACAACACATTGACCATCTGCATGGAAACACAACATGGTGAATCTGGAAAATTCACGTCTTCAACCAGGTTTTTCCGCATTTGTTATGCTATTTATGTAATTTTTGGTGATGATCTAAATGCATGAAGTAGTAATATGCCATAATTTGTTTTTTTAATTTACCGTTTAGTAGTGTATTAATTGATTTTTATTATTAATTATATTCATATAGCCCTTATATTTTTTAATATATTACTTTGGCTTTTTATGTTTTTTTAGTTGTAAATTTGATATTATGTGTTTTTAACGTATTTTGATTCGTTTTTAGTATTCGGTTTGAGTTTTTGATAGAACGACCATGCAGAACGACCGTTCCCCCAACGGAACGATCGTTCCACACCTCACCAACCTTGCCGACAAAAGCAGAGGAAGGACCGTTCCATGATGAGAACGACCGTTCTTGAACTCACCTACTACACCAACAACCATGCACGGAACGACCGTTCTCCCCATCAGAACGATCGTTCCCCGAGTCCGCATCTCACCTACTACGGATCGACCAAGGAGAACGATCGTTCTCCAATCAGAACGACCGTTCCCCGTCCTACCTACTCCCCTACACCTTGGCCTATAAATAGAACTCACTCTTGATGTTTACAGACACACCATCTTCTTCTCCCACTCTTCTCTAGCTTCAAATCATTGCTCTTTCTCTCTTTTAAGCTTTCATGTTTATGTTTTTATTAAGTTCTTATTAGTTTCTTTTAAGCTTTAAACAATTATGCTTTAATCAAGTTCTATTAAGTTTTACTTTCAGTTCTTATATTTATGCTTTAATTAAGTTTTACTTTCAGTTCTTATATTTATGCTTTAATTAAGTTTTTATAAGTTACTTTCAGCTTTTATTATCTATTCAAGTTTTCATTATGATTTCTATAACCTCTCTTCTTGTTAGTTTCAATATGATTGAGTAGTTTCATTTTGGATTCTTTGTTTGACAGACATGGGTGTTTGGAAGATTGATTAAGTAAGTTTTGATAGATAGTCTATGCTTATGTTCATGCATGTATTATTCTTAATGCTTGGATTGAACTTCAAAAGAGAGAATCTCAAGATCTTAGGTTGTTCAAGCACTCAAAAAGTATTCTGTTTCAACCTGACTATTTCTTGCATGCTCCTTATCTTAACCATTGGAAACTTGAGTCTAAAATAAGGATGATGATATTTATTGGGTTTGTGTTCATTGTTTACATAAGGTTTGGTTGCATTTGAGAAATCTATAGCTAGCCAAAACTGCATGTAAATGGGTTAGTATCATCAAAGTGAACTAATCTAAATTATGTAACCCATGTCATAAGATAGAATATAGATTTCTTGTTAAATCATAACTTATCAATCTGAAATTCACCCTTGTCAAATTGTCTCACCAAGGATCTATCTTCCTCATTAAAAGTCTTATCTCTTTACTGCTCTTGCTTTCAATCTTTATCATTGTCTTATTTTGCAATAGCTTGTTACTGGATCTTGTTTATTTACTGTTCTTAATTTTATTAAAATTCTGTTTTGTGACATTTACTAAACTTTGAAACTAAAAACGAAACAATCTTGAATCGTTTAGCTCGATTAGAATCTTGTACTCTTGGTGTGCCTATTCTTGCTTTCCCTGTGGATCGATAAAATAACATTTGTTTGTTGTTTTCACACCCGAAAATACGCAGCATCAAATTGGCGCCGTTGCTGGGGAAGGCATTAGCAATAGCCATTGAGATTTGGAATCTACCGAGTCTAAATTTTAGTTACTCTAAAAACTAAAAAAAAAAATTAAAAAAATAAAATAAATCTAACCTTGTTCTGTAATTTTTCTCTTTTGTGAAGGTGCATGAACCTGGGAAGCCAAGGAAAACAACACTTGGTAGAGTTAGCACAAGATATAAGCAAGCTAGAGCGAGCCAACACTAGAGCTAGAAAATAAGAGAAAGACTATCAAGAACGACAGGGTTCAACATGGCTGATCATATTCGTGACATTCTGGAAGGATCAGGAAATAGAGCCAACGAAGAAGTCCAAGGTGCTAGAAGGAGAGTGATAGGAGCGTATGATGCACCTCAAGAGCATGGACAACGATCTGGTATTGAAGCTCCACCAGTTGAGAGCCATAACTTTGAGATAAAGGCGAGTCTCATTAACATGGTGAGCGGGTCCAAGTTTCATGGTCTACCAATGGAGGATCCTCTTGATCACTTGGACAACTTTGAACGATTATGTGGCACAGTGAAGATGAATGGTGTTTCTGAAGATGCCTTCAAGCTCCGCCTATTCTCATTTTCTCTTGGGGACAAGGCGCGCACATGGGAGAAGGGCTTAGCTAAAAAAACAATCGTTACTTGGAATCAATGCAAAAATGAGTTCTTGTCCAAATTCTTCTCATCAACAAGGACCGCACGCCTTCGGAATGACATATCCGGTTTTACTCAAAGAAACATCGAGAGCTTTCACGAAGCCTGGGAGCGTTTCAAGGGGTACACAACTAAGTGCCCTCATCATGGTTTTTCTGACGAGTCAATCCTCAGCACTCTATACCGTGGTCTCCTTCCCAAGTACCGATCTATGCTCGATACAGCCAGTAATGGTAACTTCTTGGGGAAAGACTTTGAAGAAGGTTTCTTACTTGTGGAGAATCTAAGCCTGAGTGATGAGAAGAACAATGAAGACTATGATAGAGCTCCTAGAGGGACTGACGATGATAAAACATCTAAAGAGATCAAGTCTTTACGCGAGATGATGGCTAAGGTCTTACAAGCCACGGAAAGATCTGTGAACCATATTGGCGAGTATGATAGAGGTCAAGCTTCTAACGAGAACCAGTTTAATGGAAGCTTTGAAACACAAGAGGAGTTGAATTTCATCGAAAATCAATGGAACTATCAAGGAGGCTACAACAGAAACTACAATTCAAACTATGGGCAACAACAAGGGCAAGGATACCAACCGCGACCCTTCATACCATCTACTAACCAAGGAGGACAGAACTACAATCAGCAAGGGTTTGTACCCAAACAACCCTTCCAAGGTAACCAAGGAGGATATCAGAACCGTTTCCAAGGAGGGAATCAGCTAAGGCAGCCTTTCACAAACTCACAGCCCTAGCCTTTCACAAACTCGCAGCCTTCATCTTCAGCAACCGGCTCCCAAGACGAGCTGAAGAACATGATGCAGCAGTTGATGGCGAGTCAACAAAAGGCGGCAGCAGAGATCAACTCCAAAGTTGACACTATGTATGTTGATCTAAATGGGAAGTATGAGGCTGTATGGACCCACATGAAGCAAATGGATGTTCAGATTGCACAAACCGCCGAGTCTATAAAAAGAACACCAGGAACTCTGCCTGGAAAAGCCGAAGCACCTAGGAAGGAGTTTGTCAACGCCATCGAGCTAAGGAGCGGGAAAACATTGAATTCGGAAACAGCTTCCGAATCGGTGAAAGAAAAAGAAGCGCCAACCGAGCACCCTGGTCCGTCAACCGAGAACATGCTCAGCCGAGAAACTCCAACAACTTCGGCCAGCAATCCGGAAGCAAGGGTGTACAAACCCAAAGTACCATACCCTGTACCACCCAAGAAGTCTCGCAAGGATTTAGAAGATGCTAAATGCAGAGAGATGCTCAGAGACCTAACCGTGAAGCTACCTCTCACGGATGCCGTTCAGATGATACCTGCGCTCAAACGGTATATGAAAACTCTAGTCTCCGGAAAAGTAGCTGAGGAGGAAAACGTGATGGTAGTCTCCAAGGAGTGCAGTGCTGTTCTGCAGAACAAAGTCCTTAAGAAGAGAAGTGATCCTGGCAGATTCGTTTTATCAGTCAAGATAGGCCCCATGACATTTGCATGCTCCCTGTGCGATCTTGGTTCCAGTGTCAACCTTATGCCATACTATGTGGCAAAGCGGTTAGGGTTCACCAAATTCAAACCCATGCGCATCTCATTGGTCTTCGCAGACAGATCAACAAAGCTTCCAGTGGGTATGTTAGAAGATCTTCATGTGCGAATTGGAGACACACTCATCCCAGCTGATTTCGTGGTTCTAGAGCTTGAAGAAGAACCGAAAGACCCTCTGATTCTCGGCCGACCATTATTATGCACAGCTGGTGCAATAATCGATGTACAGAATGGAGTGATTGACCTTCACCTAGGCGACATGGTAATGTCATTCGAGATGGATAAATTGTTGAAGAAACCAATGATGGATGGACAAACCTTCACTGTGGAAGGCATGGATGATGTATATGATGAGGCAGCTGAAGAGCTTCTGTGCCCGGATCCTCTTGAAACCGCTCTAACTCTAGCTGAAAGAGAACATGGTTTCCTGAGCGAGGATGCCGACAGCTTTGCCAAGATGCTAGATTCCAGCCGAAGAATGGAGGAGATGGTGGCGTACATGAGCCTAGAAGATGAGGAGAACTCGGCAGAAACAGATGGAGCACCTGCTCCGCCACTTGACCCGATAGACAGCCCTTGGAGCGAATTGAAGCACCCAAATTGGAGCTCAAAACTCTTCCATCCGGGCTCAGGTACGCATTCCTTGGAACAAACTCTACTTACCCTGTAATTGTGAATGCTGATTTAAATAATGTGGAAGTAGCTTTACTTTTATGCGAGCTTAGGAAGTATAGAAAGGCTATAGGGTATTCACTTGATGATATCACTGGCATCTCCCCTGATCTTTGCATGCATAGGATACATCTAGAAAATGAATCGAGGAGTTCTATAGAACATCAAAGGAGGTTGAATCCAAATCTGAAAGATGTTGTTAAAAAGGAGATAATGAAACTTCTAGAAGCCGGTGTAATTTATGCTATTTCTGATAGTACTTGGGTTAGTCCAGTTCATGTAGTTCCTAAGAAAGGTGGAATCACTGTAATAAAAAATGATAGGAATGAACTGATACCAACTAGGACCATAACCGGCCATAGAATGTGCATAGATTATCGCAAACTAAATGCTGCAACTCACAAGGATCACTTCCCTTTGCCCTTTATTGATCAGATGCTTGAAAGACTTGCAAACCATCCATACTACTGTTTTTTAGATGGTTATTCTGGTTTCTTCCAGATCCCCATCCATCCGGACGACCAGGAGATGACAACATTCACATGTCCTTATGGCACATTCTCTTACCGACGCATGCCATTCGGATTGTGCAATGCTCCGGCAACTTTCCAGCGATGCGTGATGTCCATTTTTTCCGACTTGATCGAAGACATAATGGAGGTGTTCATGGATGACTTCTCGGTGTATGGAGACTCTTTCTCTCACTGTTTATCTAATCTATACAGAGTACTTCAACGATGTGAGGAAAAACACCTAGTTCTAAATTGGGAGAAGTGTCACTTCATGGTCCGGAATGGGATTGTACTTGGGCATCGCATATCAGAAGATGGCATAGAAGTGGAAGCTAAGATCGAGGTTATGATGAACCTACAACCACCTACTTCTGTCAAAGGGATCCGCAGTTTTCTGGGGCATGCAGGCTTCTATCGCAGATTCATCAAGGATTTTTCAAAGATAGCTAGACCCCTCACGAGGCTGTTATGCAAGGAGGAGAAGTTTGAATTTGATAGCAACTGTCTTGAGGCTTTTCATACGATCAAAGGAGCATTGGTCAGCGCACCCATTGTGCAGCCACCAGATTGGAGCCTACCTTTCGAGGTCATGACATATGCTAGCGACTATGCTGTTGGAGCAGTTCTCGGCCAGAGGAAATACAAGAAGCTCCACGTTATCTACTACGCCAGTCGCACATTGGATGATGCTCAGTGCAAGTATGCTACGACAGAAAAGGAGCTTCTGGCCGTCGTTTTCGCCTTTGAGAAGTTTCGGTCCTATCTCGTTGGATAAAAGGTTATAGTTCATACTGATCATGCAGCACTCAAGTATCTGCTAACCAAGAAAGACGCTAAGCCGCGGCTACTTAGGTGGATTCTTCTACTTCAAGAATTCGACCTGGAGATCAAAGACAAGAAGGGAATAGATAATGGAGCTGCCGACCATTTATCTAGGATGCGGATTGATGAAGAACTCCAACTCAATGACAGCCTCCCTGAAGAACAGGTTTACTCGATCGGAGCACTCCAAATCAAGAAAGAACGTGCTCCCACCCAGCGAGCACCTGCTCAGTCCGAATTCTGCAACCAAATCGAAAGCAGCCAACATCCTCAGATTCCTTGGTTTGGTGAGATTGCTAATTACGTAGCTGCGGATCTAGAACCGCACGGTTTTGTGGGCAACAAAAGGAAGAAATTCCTAAAGGATATTCGCCATTACTTCTGGGATGAGCCGTACCTGTACAAGCATTGCCCAGATGGAATATTCAGACGTTGCATGGCTGAGGAGGAGATACTGGAGATTCTGTTTCACTGTCATGGCTCTTCCTATGCCGGACACTTCGCTACTTTCAAGACAGTCTCCAAGGTTCTGCAAGCTGGGTATTGGTGGCCAACAATGTTTAAAGACGCTCAGCGCTTTATCTCTAGATGCGATTCATGCCAGCAACAGGGCAACATCAGCAAGCACAATGAGATGCCACAGAAGTTCATTCTCGAAGTGGAAGTCTTTGACGTATGGGGGATTGATTTTATGGGACCATTCCCATCTTCTTTCGGGAATGAGTACATACTCGTGGCTGTTGACTATGTGTCTAAATGGTTTGAGGCACTGGCGAGTCCCACGAACGATGCAAGGGTGGTGATCAAGATGTTCAAATCTATCATTTTCCCGAGGTTTGGTGTTCCGCGCATTGTCATCAGCGATGGAGGCTCTCACTTCATCAACAAGATTTTCGAGAATCTATTGCGCAAAAATGGTGTAAAACCCAAGGTCGCAACGCCTTACCATCCGCAAACGAGTGGGTAAGTTGAGATATCTAACCGAGAAATCAAGAGCATACTTCAGAAAACTGTGAGCACAACTCGGAAGGACTGGGCTTCCAAGCTAGACGACGCTCTATGGGCTTACAGGACCGCCTACAAAACGCCTCTCGGGACCACTCCTTTCCACCTTGTTTATGGCGAAGCCTGTCACCTCCCCGTTGAGCTCGAATTTAAAGCCGCATGGGCTGTCAAGCTTCTCAACTATGACATTAAGCCGGCTTCAGAACGACGCATGATGCAGCTACATGAACTTCAGGAGATTATGCATCTCGCCTATGAGAACTCCAAAATCTACAAGGAATGAACCAAAAGCATACCACGACAAGCGCATCCTGGCTCGTAACTTCGCCCCAAACGACCAGGTCCTACTCTTCAACTCTCGGCTGAAGCTGTTTCCTGGGAAGTTGCGATCGAGATGGTTTGGGCCCTTCACCATAAAGGAAGTGCGACCATATGGAGCTGTCGTCTTGTTCAACACCAAAGGAGAAGAGTTGTGGTCAATGGACAGCGATTGAAGCCATATCTTGCCGACACACAACTCGGAGACAGGGAAGAAACTCATTTGACCGAGCCTCCTCAAGCATAAAAAACTCTCCACGTCAAGCTTAGTGACGTAAAACAAGCGCTTTCGTGGGAGGCAACCCACCAGGTAACATGTAAAAATCGTGAATTTTTTTTCCGTTCTTGTTTTATTTACGTTTCTTGTTTTATTTGAGATTTTTTTTTAGGCTTTTATTAAGTGTTCTACACGGATGAAGGCTAGAGAGCAGCACCAATAGCTCCACCAGCGACCACTGACCTTGTGGTTATTTCTATCACCCTTGTTATATCCATTTTTATTTTACGACACTTTTATTTTCAGTTTGCGGGTTTCTCTTTCGGCTTTGTTATAACCGGGACGGTTACAAACAAGTCTGGGGGAGGGATTCATTTGTCTACTAACGGTGTATTTTGTGGATTTTTATTTCTTATGTTTTATTTTGGTTTTATTTAAGCGTGTTTATATTTTCAAAAACAAAACAAAAATAAAAAAAAATAAAAAAAAAAAATAAAAATTTGATCGAGTCAAAAACATTGTGTGAATTTGTTAACTTTTTGGAATTGCAACATGTTCGATGTCATTGCCTTACGACTGCTTAGCATTGTTTGAGGATAGTTTGGAAACGCAGAAAAATCCATAACTTGATCATTTACTGAATTTTCTCAAATCATCTGAACTTAATCGAATTATCGGAACTTAATATGGACTTAATTTATCTCACTTAGGGGGTTGATAATCATGTATTGGATTTTACGTTTGGAGTTTTCTTTGCATCATTTCTACCAATCTTTGCTAATCCAAATGGCTAGACTTACCCTTAGTCTAGTACCACACCCTTACCATTTCCATGTTGAAACCCACTTATTTTCGTTACTGTCATTTGCATTCATGTGCAAAAACTATGGAGTATACGGACCGACACAACTTTTCTTTAGGACTGTGTCTAGATAGATGTCTCTTTCTGATTAAACTCATGAGATGTGTCTAAAGAAATGTGATCTCTTTTTGAATATATTCATCGAAAATTTTCGTTTCAAAAGAGAATGAACTTTTAATGGGTAGAAGATTTTATTCACATTCAAGAAATAAGCTTACATTGTTGAAATTCTTTTGATGCAGATCTTAGAGACTAACCGGTTCCATTCTCCGATATATAAAAAAAATGAGAAAGAAAAAGAAAAAGAAAAAGAGAATTAAAAAAAAAAAATAAAACAGAAGGAACCGGGAAAGTCGTCAAGGTAATATCTTTAAATTTCATGAAACGTTAAAAGAAATTATGTTCTTGTTTGTGACTTTGCGAAATAAGGGTAGAAGGATTAGAGTTAAGGAGAGTTGTGTACCTCCTAATTGGTTCGTGTCTCACTGTGATTTTGCATAATGATTTGCATCCGTTTATACTGCTAAAAGAAACCGAAACACTTGAGCCACCAAATACCAACCTTGATACATAGACCATAACGTGTTAGATATTCCCTTTGTGAGAGTACACGCATTTGATAATAAATGTTAAATATTGAGTTCTGCTTGATCATGAGATTTCATTTATTTACTACGGTTATGGAGAAGTACAATGAAGTACGGTTTGATCTGAACCTTGCGAATGCGGTTTACGGGCAATTGATTTAGAGTATGGTCCTATAAGTTTTACGAGTTTCACACATTTTTTTTCAAACCTCTCCTCTTTGTAAAATACCTAGTTTTGCTTTGGGACAAGCAAAGGTTTTAGTTGGGGAGAGTTGATATTATGTGTTTTTAACGTATTTTGATTCGTTTTTAGTATTCGGTTTGAGTTTTTATTTGCATCTTTCGTTGGCTTTTCGAGTCTTTTCTTTTGTTTTGAGTCTTTTACAGATTTTACGGAGTTCCGAAGGAGTTTTGCGTTTACGGACATGTTCGAGTCGAGTTGACGTGAAAAAACCGAGAAAAGGACCAACTGAAGAACGACCGTTCTTTGAGTAGAACGACCATGCAGAACGACCGTTCCCCCAACGAAACGATCGTTCCACACCTCACCAACCTTGCCGACAAAAGCAGAGGAACGACCGTTCCATGATGAGAACGACCGTTCTTGAACTCACCTACTCCACCAACAACCATGCACGGAACGACCGTTCTCCCCATCAGAACGATCGTTCCCCGAGTCCGCATCTCACCTACTACGGATCGACCAAGGAGAACGATCGTTCTCCAATCAGAACGACTGTTCCCCGTCCTACCTACTCCCCTACACCTTGGCCTATAAATAGAACTCACTCTTGATGTTTACAAACACACCATCTTCTTCTCCCACTATTCTCTAGCTTCAAAGCATTGCTCTTTCTCTCTTTTAAGCTTTCATGTTTATGTTTTTATTAAGTTGTTATTAGTTTCTTTTAAGCTTTAAACATTTATGCTTTAATCAAGTTCTATTAAGTTTACTTTCAGTTCTTATATTTATGCTTTAATTAAGTTTTACTTTCAGTTCTTATATTTATGCTTTAATTAAGTTTTACTTTCAGTTCTTATATTTATGCTTTAATTAAGTTTTTATAAGTTACTTTCAGCTTTTATTATCTATTCAAGTTTTCATTATGATTTCTATAACCTATCTTCTTGTTAGTTTCAATATGATTGAGTAGTTTCATTTTGGATTCTTGGTTTGACAGACATGGGTGTTTGGAAGATTGATTAAGTAAGTTTTGATAGATAGTCTATACTTATGTTCATGCATGTATTATTCTTAATGCTTGGATTGAACTTCAAAAGAGAGAATCTCAAGATCTTAGGTTGTTCAAGCACTCAAAAAGTATTCTGTTTCAACCTGACTATTTCTTGCATGCTCCTTATCTTAACCATTGGAAACTTGAGTCTAAAATAAGGATGATGATATTTATTGGGTTTGTGTTCATTGTTTACATAAGGTTTGGTTGCATTTGAGAAATCTATAGCTAGCCAAAACTGCATGTAAAAGGTTAGTATCATCAAAAGTGAACTAATCTAAATTATGTAACCCATGTCATAAGATAGAATATAGATTTCTTGTTAAATCATCACTTATCAATCTGAAATTCACCCTTGTCAAATTGTCTCACCAAGGATCCATCTTCCTCATTAAAAGTCTTATCTCTTTACTGCTCTTGCTTTCAATCTTTATCATTGTCTTATTTTGCAATAGCTTGTTACTGGATCTTGTCTATTTACTGTTCTTAATTTTATTAAAATTCTGCTTTGTGACATTTACTAAACTTTGAAACTAAAAACGAAACAATCTTGAATCGTTTAACTCGATTAGAATCTTGTACTCTTGGTGTGCCTATTCTTGCTTTCCCTGTGGATCGATAAAATAACATTTGTTTGTTGTTTTCACACCCGAAAATACGCAGCATCAAAATTCTATTTGTTTTAATGATTTTCTGTTAATTTGTTTATGTTCCAGCTGGTAAATCAATCACAAACGACCCTCAAACACATCTGTTTTTAACCACGGTACTAGTCGTACAAAACGCTAAATACCGCTAATAACTGCAACCGCCCGCTTCCGCAACTCTCGCAGCCGCAACTGCACCCGCTGCGTTTGAATCAGTCCCACTCTAAGTCTAAGTTGTATTACATCTGTAAAAAGATGGCAAAGCTATATGGCATTTATAAAAAAAATTCTAAGACAGTTGCAAGCACTTCACAAGCCATTAGAAGAACAGTGTCAGATGGTAGAAGAACAAACATGCTAGAACAGAGAACAGCTATCATCAAATCTGTTGAGAAACTTCTATTTTGCAAAAATATGCAAAACCATCTATGAAAAAATTCTTCAACCCTTTAAATATGTGGAACATGAACAGACATATATATAAGAGCCAAAAATAAATCAACATGTTCTCAAAAATCACTAGTAATGGTGAATTCATTACTTCCACTTCAAAAAAGCCTACAACAACACATGGACCATCTGCATGGGAGACACAACATGGTGAATCTGGAAAATTCACGTCTTCAACCAGGTTTTTTCGGATTTTTTATGCTATTTATGTAATTTTTGGTGATGATCTAAATGCATGAAGTAGTAATATGCCATAATTTTTTTTTAATTTACCGTTTAGTAGTGTATTAATTGATTTTTATTATTAATTATATTCATATAGCCCTTATATTTTTTAATATATTAGTTTGGTTTTCTATGTTTTAGTTGTAAATTCTATTTATTTTAATGATTTTCTGTTAATTTGTTTATGTTCCCGCTGGTAAATCAATCACAAATGACCCTCAAAAACATCCGTTTTTAACCACGGTACTAGTCGTACAAAACGATAAATACCGCTAATAACTGTAACCGCCCGCTTCTGCAAACTCCCGCAGCCACAACTGCACCCGCTGCGTTTGAATCAGTCACACCCTAAGTCTAAGTTGGATTACATCTGTAAAAAGATGGCAAAGCTATATGTAGTTTATAAAAAAAATTCTAAGACAGTTGCAAGCACTTCACAAGAGATTAGAAGAACAGTGTCAGATGGTAGAAGAACAAACATGCTAGAATAGAGAACAACTATCATCAAATCTGTTGAGAAACTTCTATTTTGCAAAAAGATGCAAAACCATCTATGAAAAAATTCTTCAACCCTTTAAATCTGTGGAACATGAACAGACATATATATAAGAGCCAAAAATAAATCAACATGTTCCCATAAAATTACTAGTAATGGTGAAATCATTACTTCCACTTCAAAAAAGCCTACAACAACACATGGACCATCTGCTTGGGAGACACAACATGGTGAATCTGGAAAATTCACGTCTTCAACTAGGTTTTTTCGCATTTGTTATGCTATTTATATAATTTTTGGTGATGATCTAAATGCATGAAGTAGTAATATGCCATAATGTTTTTTAATTTACCGTTTAGTAGTGTATTAATTGATTTTTATTATTAATTATATTCATATAGCCTTTATATTTTTTAAATATTAGCTTGGCTTTTTATGTTTTTTTAGTTGTAAATTCTATTTATTTTATTGATTTTCTGTTAATTTGTTTATGTTCCCGCTGGTAAATCAATCACAAATGACCCTCAAAGACATCCATTTTTAACCACGGTACTAGTCGTACAAAACGCTAAATACCGCTAATAACTGCAACCGCCCGCTTTCGCAAACTCCCGCAGCCGCAACTGCACCCGCTGCGTTTGAATCAGTCACACCCTAAGTCTAAGTTGGATTACATCTGTAAAAAGATGGCAAAGCTATATGGAGTTTATAAAAAAAATTCTAAGACAGTTGCAAGCACTTCACAAGACATTAGAAGAATAGTGTCCGATGGTAGAAGAACAAACATGCTAGAACAGAGAACAGCTATCATCAAATCTGTTGAGAAACTTCTATTTTGCAAAAAGATGCAAAACCATCTATAAAAAAATTCTTCAACCCTTTAAATCTCTGGAACATGAACAGACATATATAGAAGAGCTCAAAATAAATCAACATGTTCCCATAAAATCACTAGTAATGGTGAATTCATTACTTCCACTTCAAAAAAGCCTACAACAACACATGGATCATCTGCATGGGAGACACAACATGGTGAATCTTCTTGTGTAAACCCCCACCCCCCTCCTACAACTTTTGGATTTAAAAAATGTTGTGCAAAATCATCCCAAAATAAAAGTAATGAATTTGTTGTTCTTTTTCCTGACAATATCAATTTTTTTTTATTTGTAGAGATGATCATTATTTTCTTAACAACATCTATTTTAGTGATACCAGCTTTTTAACCAGTTTTATATGTTATACTTGTATTTTATTTTCTATAATGATACAAATATTACTTGATATTTATATTTTATTTTATGTGAAATCAGTTTGATTTTATTGTGCATGGCCTATTTTTCCCCTTAAAACTATTATATAATAATAGATTTACACAAAATTAAAACTTCATCTTATTTTCCTATCATTTGAAACCTCCGAACTTAATTCTCCACAAAATAAAAATTCTAAACCGTGAAAGTTTCAAATCTTTAATGCACTGATTAAAATAATTTTATTTTATAATAACATATATTACAAATCACATGTGAAGGTGTGATTGTTAATATTTTGTAATATTCTTCTGTTAACATCATACAATATGTTTTATAAATAAAACAACAAAAACCAAGAAAAAAACCAAATCAAAATCCAAAATGAATAGCCCTACTAGCTGCCATTTGCCCATCTGATTACTGTTTAATAAATTTATAACACATCGATTATTTCTTCAATTTGTATGGCTCTTGTTTATCTCTTACCAAAAATTATTAGAGAAACATCAAAAAATCATTAGGACAATTCAACCATGATACAGACGACCACTAGTTGAATCAAAACAAAATCAACCAAATTGCACCGCATGTTCTTTAAACAGGCAGAAACATTGACCAAAATATATCTGCAAAACTCAGAACAAAAGTTCTCTCCACAGTTTCTCACATGTCTTGACATTATTTTGCTTAAAGTGACAAGTCCTGCAGAAACAAGGTGAAGCAGAGAATCAAGAAAGAGAAACACTCAGTGAACATTCAGGAAACTGATCCATGGCAGCAAATAAATTTTAAAAGAAGAAGAAAGCTTACTCGTTGAGAAAATTAGATAATAATTCCCTACACATCAAAATTAATAAAAATATATCAGATTAGTCAGTTCTTTAACTATTACGCAAACTCATTCATCAATTCAAGGACATATGTAGAAGATAAGTATCACAATTCTTAGAATCAACGGCTTTAACGTTTCTTATAGCTCCTGCTTTGCCAGGTTTGCACAATTTTATGTACTCTCAGGTCTTTTATATAGACCAAGAGATCGGTTTTAATGTCTTGTTTTGTTAAAGATGTAAAGGTTCATTTTGGTGCTATGAAATATAAGAGCGGCCAAACCTCAGGAGGGTTAAATTTGGCTCCAGCATTGCTGAGCTTCGCATGGGACTCAGCGTAATCCTTGAAGAAAGCATCCTGATCTGCAGCATACTTCTCGGCATAGACCTGCAGTTGCATAGCAGTTTTAAATGGCAAAGACCCGGAAAGTTTCTTTGCATTAATATGTTTCCACTTACCTTGAAAGAAGGATCTTCAAAGATGGCAGCATCAGTGGGAAGACAAGGAGATCTTCATCTCTCTTTTCCTTGATTTCCTGTAACAAAAAGTGAATACATTCAATAGACATAAAAGAGAGAAAAAAGGAAGAAGACTTTCAAGAGTTATGTTCTGAAACGCAACTGTGAAGTAAGAATTGTCGAACTTCAACCACTCTGGCGTCCATGACTGTCCTCCTGGTGCCCCTGGTCCTTCTTTCTATAATTCAAAAACACATTTAGTAAGAACTAGTAAAATCGAAGTGTTCTGTTATTTTTGTAGTCCCAAATACGACAACTTAACACCAATATATGTTATAGAATTGGACAGGAAATGATACCGTGTACTTGGTCTCTGGCTTCCCCCAACCACTACGTTCTGGCCTAGATCTTCCTAAGGTGTGGGCACCAGATAATGCAACTATATCCTGCAATTAAAAAATCTTTCAACATGAATCATTTACTTTATTAAGTCATCTTCCATAAGTATGAAGATTCAAATGCAATCACCTTATCATCTAGTCCCATTCTGTAGAAAACTTCTCTGAGATGATTAGCGGGTGAAGGAGGACCAGCGTCTTTAGTCATGTACGAGCAAACAAATGATACTTGTCATTAGTAAAATGATGATATATTGATGTAACCAAAACCATAAATGCAACGGTTACCAGGAAGCCTTCCTTCTTCAGGACATTCATTAGGACCAGAAATATCAACTCTTCCATATTTCATGGTTATTTTGGTCCTCCAGCTTCCTGAATTTTTTAGAAAGTTTAGTAACTAAACTGTGTTCATGACTAGTAAAATTAAGTTCAGAATTTACCTCAATAGCAGTAGCACTGGCTAATTGAAACAGGTCAGCGTAAGAGATCCCAGAGTACATGTCTTTGATGGGCTGAATCAGGTTTAAAGCATTTACAAGACCTGAAAGCAAAAACAACAAAGCCTACTGTTTTAAACAGAGAAACAAACAAGCAAAAGAAGCCATTACTATCGGTATATAAGAAGAGTGATACCAGCATTAGCAGCATGCTTAAGCTCAATCTCGTATCTTAGACTCCCATTAGCTCCACCTCTTTGAGGCCACTCAGAGATGTTCTTGTTGTACGTTCCAGCATCATGCCACCCCAAACGAACCTGCCATACAATACAACAACATAACATGTAGCAAAAAAGTTACAAACTATTGAAGAAACACCACAATGAAACATAACAATCCTTGAAAATTTCTTCACACACTCTCTATCTATCTACACAAAGAGCCTGACACCAGTAAATGAATAATCAAAGAACGAAGAGGAACAAAAGAATAGAAACGAAAAAGAATATTTTTGTTCTATAATTCTCTAAAACTAGAATGAATGGAAAAGAATCATGAAACAAACACCATCATTTGTAAATGATAATTCATAATTCCTTCATTATTTTGGTCATTATTTAGGCTCATTATCGAGGTCATGTATAACAAATGGTATAATTTCTTAAGAATGAAAGAAAAATTCATTGTTTATTTTCCTTCTATTGTCCACCATTTAGACTCAAAGCTTTTGTACCGAAATGCTTCAGCGTTTATGGCAATTCTATCGAGCTAACAATATCGTGAGGTGAAATAGAAGAGAAAACGCACCAAAATTGGATGGCAAAACTTGGTTCTGAGAAGCTCTTTGATGTCTTCTCGAGCACTCTTCAACTGTTTAGGATCCGTAGCACATTTCGTAGTCGCAGCGGAGCTAAAGCTCCGATTCACCAACGCAACTTGATACCTCCTCTGAAATCACTCAGATCAGATATGTACCAAAACAGAAATGAAGATTTTGCGGGAGAGAGAGAGTTACCTGAGAATAAAGAAGCGGAGAAGAGACGAGAGATCTGGTGAATGAGAGAGACGAAGAGGGGAAAGAGAGGTTGGATCCGGAGGAGGAGGAGAAGGAGAGGAGACGTGAAGCGGAGATTTGAGTGCGAAGGGAAGAAGAAGCCATGGCGTTGTTGTTGAGTGTGAGAGACACACGTTCTGCCATATGAACCGATTTTGGGTTTTTTCTTTTTTAGGTTTCGTTTTTTTTTTTTTTTTTTTGGTTAAGAATCGTAACGGAAGAGATAAACCGCGATTGATACGGCCACGCCGCACGGGACTTATGAAGGGTTTTTGAGGTTGGTGGTACATTTTTTGTTTTTGTTTTTTTTTTTCAATTTCTTGTCCTTACGTATTACCAAAGGTCGAAATTGTCACGTTTCCACTATTCACAATCACCATGTGTTTTTTTTTTTCAAGAATTGTTGCACTACCTAACCATTAACTTATTCTAATTGCCGACAAACAAAGAAAAAATTATTCTGAGGTAAGTATGCAATTTGGGAAATCTATACTCGTACTATATTGGACTTATTAAGAGCAAAATTCAACAAAAAACAACTTCATGGGTATGAAGCATCACGATCTGGTCCTTAGAGTTCTCATCTTCTTTTCCCAGATAATTCCTTACTCTTTTTTAAAACAACATTTACTTGAAGTATTAGTTCAATATCAACGTACTTCAGGTCAAACAGTGAATTGTGATAAGTGTGTTGTGAGAGTCGAACTAACACAATCAAAAACTTATAATTCGTGGGGGTCCGAAAATCCTATTTTATGAGAACTCGAGTACCGAAATTGAAAAGACGACTTTATTAAATGACTTTGTCGAAGTACAAAAAACTCGCAAACGCTTAATGTCTTATAATGCGAAAGCTCTTATACTCGAAATTGGATGATTTTAACTAAGTACATACATGCCTATATATGTTGGGCGCAGAGCCGGCCTTGGACCCAAGCCAAAAAAGCCCGTGCTTGCGGCCGTCATTTTATTAACTGTTAAACCGGCCACAAAAATGTAAAATTGTCAATGGTCTGGTGGTTAGATATGCCCATAAATTCTCTTGAGAGGACTCTGGTTCAAACACCATCATGTGCAACGTTTCTTTTTATTTATTTTTTCAGCCATTTTTTTGTTTTGGGTTTGTGGCCTTGAAAAGCCTAGGACCGGCTCTGATTGGGCGACCTAAGGCGCTGAAGGCACTCCTTAGCGATGTGGGACATTGAAAACTTTAACTTCCACCGACTTCAACTGATTTGGGTTCGATCCGAGGCCCAGTCCGTCCAGTCCAATTTGGCCCAGTTCTCCTCCGGTCCGACTCGGTCTACTGTAATCTCGGTTTCTGCCGGTACATGAATAGTGTCGTGAATAGTGTTCCAAACCAAGTTGTTCCGAGTTAAATCTTCAAGCCGCCCAATTCTTTTTACGAACTCAAGGTGACCAATTCTTTCTACGAACTCAAGGTGCCCAATTCTTTCTACGAACTCAAGGTGTCCAATTCTTTCTACGAACTCAAGGTGCCCAATTCTTTTTACGAGAATCAAGTGGCGCCTTGGTCATGAAGAAGAGAATGTGGCGCCTTGGTCGTGGAGGAGAGAATGTGGCGCCTTGGTCTTGAAGGAGAGAATGTGGCGCCTTGGACACGGAGGAGAGAATGTGGCGCCTTGGTCTTGAAGTAGAGAATGTGGCGTCTTGGACACGGAGGAGAGAATGTGGCGCCTTGGACATAAAGGGGAGAAAGTGGTGCCTTGGACACTGAAGAGAATGTGGCGCCTTGGACATGAAGGGGAGAAAGTGGCGCCTTGGACACTGAAGAGAAAGTGGCTTCTTGGCCTTGAAGAGAAAATGGCTTCTTGGCCTTGAAGAGAAGGTGGCTTCTTGGCTTTGAGAGAAAGTGGCTTCTTGGCCTTGAAGAGAAAATGGCTTCTTGGCCTTGAGGAGAAAGTGGCTTCTTGGCCCGGAAGAGAAGAATGTGGCGCCTTGCTTTCTAACGGAGAAAGTGGCGCCTTGGCCTTGAGGCAAAGAATGTGGCGCCTTGCTTCCTTCCGGAGAAAGTGGCGCCTTGGCTTTGAGGCAAAGAATGTGGCGCCTTGCTTTCTTCCAGAGGAAGTGGCGCCTTGGCCTTGAGGCAGAGAATGTGGCGCCATGCTTTCTTCGGGAAGAAATTGGCGCCTTGACTCGTCCAAGGAGAGCAAATGGTGTGCTGCTCCTTAGACAAGTGAGGGTCCTCGTCAAATCCTTCCGTGATTAGATTTCTCGGTTCGTCAATTTCCGAGGAGTGGGTTAAGACCCCAACAGTTATCCCCCCAGCTCGTTGGTTTTGTGTTGCGGAAGTATCGAGCTTTAGTTGAAGGGTTTATCGGTATTGATGATTCGGGATATCTCAGTGAGTTCCAAGAGGCGGAAAGACCTGCATCGAGACATGGTTTCCAATATATGTCCGAGATTCTCGGAAGGTTTAATTCGGGATTCGGAAAATCATGTTCCTTGTCGGATTGGTGAGATCCCATTCCTTGTAGAGTTAGGATGATAAAAATCGTATTCCTTGTTGAATCAGGATTTAGAATTACCCTGGCGTATATATACGCATCCTTTTCCTTCCTTCTATCCTCCGAGTTTTTCTGAGCGCCGCTTTTTCTTCGAGTTTTGTTTGAAAACCTTACAGCCTGCTTTGAGTTTCGCAATTATGGCCGGGCTGACGTTTCGTGAGAAGAAGGAGAAGGAAAAACGTGAGAAGGAAGCGATCGAAAAAGGCGGGGTGTCAAAGCCGAATCCTTCTGACAAAACAACGGCCTGCCCCTTGGAGGTAAAGTTATCCGGAGGCGGCCTGGCTATTCCTCCTTCTAAGTGGCCTGTTGAAAAATTGGCCTTGTCGACCGTCATTATTACTCCCTTAAGAAAGGAAGCGATCTTAGCGCGGAGTGTTGAGAACCATTCAAGGAACGTTGCCAAGCATCGTCCTGAAGGCCAACGGCGATTAGGAGTGCTGTTGCGGCTGGTTCTTTGCTGGGTCAGAAGCGGGCGGATTGCCCTGTTGAAGGCGGTGCAAAGGGGGAGAGGAGTTCTTCCCTCGGAGCGAAGCCTTCTGAGAGTATTCCTACGGACCCTCTGCAAGAACTTGCTATTTCTGATGATGTTTCCAGAAACCGTCGTCAGTCCGCGAAGAGTTTTTCCATGATCGCGGATGCGAGTTTCAGGTTTCCGTCTTGGGATAGTTTGGATGAATCCGAGAAATATGCGGATATGGCGCAGCCCGGAATGAAGGTTTGACTTTCATCTTGGAATTTTTCTGAGCGCTTGTTTCTTTTCCTTTACTAACTCTTCCCGTTTTCTTTTTCAGTTCATCTCTTCCGTGAACAGGTGTGTTAGCTCATACGATATTTCTGTTCGCGGAATCCGCAAGCGTGCCGACGAAGCTCGGGAGGAGGTTCGGTTGGTAAAAAGGAAGTTTAATGACTTTGAAGCGTCAAGTTCGCGACAAGTCAAGTTGCTCGAAAGGTAGCTCACTCAACTGCAGGCTGATAAGGATAAGGCAATGATCTAGCGTCTATGAAGAGTCGTCTTGAAAATCTCAAGACCATGTACGAAGCAAAAATACAGCGTGCTTTCGCTGATGGTCGGAGAGCTTCCGTTATTAAGCATCACGATCTTTTGAGCGAGTTGAAGGACTTGTTCAGATCTCTGTCCGAAGCGGGAACCCAAGAAGGTTATCTTGCCCAAGTACGGGGTAATCTTGAACTCATCGCACTCCTTCAGGGCAGTGATCCTCCGAGTCTGGATGCGGAGAAAAAGGCTTTGTCCGAGTGGAAAGTTGAACTGGGCGGAACAGAGGGTCAGTTCGACCGGATAACTGCTCTGATTAAAGAGAAGATTGATTCTCAGTTGGTTCCTCCTTCTGAAGGCGAGCCCGCTCCGGAGCTGCGGATTAAGCCGGTTGAGGCAGAGGCTGCTGCGATCGGAGTGGTTGATCCGGCTGGATCAAATGATGGGGTTCCCGGGATTTCGGACCTCGCCATTGTTGATGCATTTGGTCAGGATCCTTAGTTTTGTTGCTTTCTTTTTTGTCTCGTTTTTAGTATTTAGTCTTGCTTTTGCCGAGTTTTCGATTTTCAGTATTTTTTGTTTGGCTTTTGCCGAGTTTTCTTTGTCATGTTTTGGGCTGATTTTAGTCCAGATTGGTTTTGTTTAAGGATTTCAGTAAAGATGCTTTCATCATTTCGTTTGCTGTTTTATGGCCTGTTTTTAGTGCTGGAAATTTGAGTTAAAATCCACGGGTCCCGCGGGTTTTGACCCGCTGCGGGGCGGGTGCGGGTCGGCATATTATGTTCGGCGGGTTAGCGGGTACCCGCAATTTAAAAGAAAAAATAAAAAAAAATATTAATTAGTAATATTACTCTATTTTAAAATAAAAATATTATATAATATATAAAAAAATATTAAAAAATATTAAATTTTTATTTTAATCTCGAAAAATATATATATATTTTTATAAAAATATTTATTTTATATTATTAAAAACAAAATAATAATTAAAAATATATCAAATTTTTTTTTTTCATATTTGGCGGGTAACCCGCGGGTCACCCGCAATTTAAGCGGGGCGGGTGCGGGTATGCTATTTTCTTCTGCGGGTTATGCGGGTTGCGGGTTTTGCGGGTCAAAATTTTTTTCAATCCGCTGCGGGTCGGGTCAAGCGGGGCGGGTTGACCCGCAAACCCAACACTACCTGTTTTGATAAGGACGCTATACCGGGCATTGTAATCAGCGTATACTTAGGAGAATTTTTTCTTTCGTATCGTTTAACCAGCGTAGAGTTGGATACTAGGTTTAGACTTTGGTTGTTAGTTTGCGAACGAGTTTATGATCTCCTACCAGGACCGGTTTGGTATTTCGTTTTCGAGATGTGTCAAGACCAGTGTTCCTTGTTTGACGTTTACTGGGTTTGGCGAGTTTATTTCGCGGTTGACGCCCCGTAATATTTCCAATTTACGAAACGCTCCTGAAGATAAGCTTATCAGAATATCGTCCTGATGCTTTCCACATTCCCGATCAGGTTAGCCTCTCAGATATTATTCCGGAAATTTGTATAGCGCGCGTGTCATATCCGTTTACAGATGTTTTAAGAACCATGGTTAGTAAATCGTCTTGTTGTGATCAGCAACAGATGGTGATAAGTATGCCAAGAGGCAAAATTTTGTATGTGCCAAGAGGCAAAATTTTGTGGGAGTATACGTGTATACGGACCCACTCCCCTTAAAAATATAAGAAGGAGAATAGCTGAACTTGTGGAAGACAAAGCCGCCTACGTACCCCGAAAATAGGGATCAAGCCAATTCGTAGTTCGCTTTTACAATGGGTTAAGCTATCTAGTGATAGTATTTCTTTAGATGCATTGCATTCCATGTCCTCGGTACGGGATTTCCCTCTTTGTTTGCAAGCTCGTACGCTCCTGGCGAACCACCTTCGTTACTTTGTACGGTCCTTAACACTTTGCGCCTAGTTTTCCTGCGTTCGGCTCCGCGGTGTTCTGGAAAACTTTGCGGAGGACGAGGTCTCCTACTCTGAACTTGCGGCTTCGTACGTTGGAGTTGTAGTACTTTACAGCCGCTTGCTGTTAGTTTTGGATTCAGACAAGGGCTTGATCTCGTCTTTCGTTGATTAGGTCTAGCTCATCGAGCATCATTAGGTGGTTTAAGCCTTCTTGTCCGGAAAGGAGTCTTCGTCTAACTTCAGGAAAATCGACTTCCGATGGGATGACGCATTCGTGCCGTAGACTAGTGCAAATGGTGTTTCTCCCGTTGCTCGACTTGGGGTTGTACGATGGGACCACAAGACTCCTTCAAGCTCGTCTGCCCATCGTCCTTTCTTTTCTCCAAGGCGCTTCTTCAGCCCATCGACGATGGTCTTGTTGGCTGCTTCAGCTTGGCCGTTGCCCTGCGGATAATGCGGTGTTGACTTGCTCAGCCGTATCTTCCACTTTTCGCAGAATCCTTTGAAGCGGGCAGAGATGAATTGGGAGCCGTTGTCAGTACGGGATTCCATGCCTGCATATGATATTCTTCCACACGAAGTGTTCCACTTGAGCGTCCTTGATCCTTGCGTAAGAGTCCGCCTCGACCCACTTTGAGAAATAATCTGTTAGGACGAGTAGGAATCTCTTCTGTTTCGAGTTGTGCATGGGTCCCACGATGTCCATTGACCATCTCATGAACGGGTATGGTGCGGAGATAGACGAGAGTACTTCTGCGGGCTGGTGGATTATTGGCGCATGCCTCTGACACTTCTCGCACTTGAGGGAGAACTTTTCGCAGTCTTTTATCATGGTCGGCCAATAGTGACAGTGCCGCTTGATTTTGATCGCGAGGGCCCTTCCTCCGGAATGGTTTCCGCATGATCCGCTGTGGACTTCTTCCATGATCTTTCTTGCTTTTTCGCCCTATACACATGTTATCGGTGGTCCGGATAGCCTCCATTTGAAGACGTTCCCATCGATGAGGACAAAACGAGCGGCTTGAGCTCTTAGCTTGCGTTTTGCCCACTTCTCTGCTGGGACTTCTCCGTCCATGACGTAGGCTCGTATCGGGTCCATCCACTTGCGGTCGCAGCCGTATTCCTCTTGTGGGTCGGCTGTTAATTCTCGTTCTGGAGGTTCCTCTTGCTCTTCACCTTCTGGCTGTTGTATAAGGTTTGCGACTTGGGGTGGATCAATGCTTGGTTGTTCAATGAACTCGACGGGAATGACTCGTCTTTCTCCCGGGGCTGATGTTGACGCCAGGGCCGCCAATGCGTCGGCTGGAGTGTTCTCTCCTCGGGGAATTCTCATAAGCTCGAACTTCTCAAATTGTTTCGCCAAGTCGTGGACGATCTTGAGATAGGCTTCCATCCTATCATCTCTTGCTTCGTAATCTCCACTGAATTAGTTTGCGACAAGTTGGGAGTCGCAGTATGCTTGGGGGTTCTGGATTTTGAGGCCGAGGGCGAGTCTCAATCCTGCGATCAAGGCTTCGTACTCCGCTTCATTGTTGGAGGCGTTGAAGAGTAATCGGAATGATTGTTCCAGGATCTCTCCGGTTGGAGACATTAACCGCACTCCGATTCCCTAACCTTGCTTTGATGATGAACCATCTGCGTGTCCTCAAAGCAAGTGTCCAGATCGAGTCTGGAGTTGGTTCCTCGTCACCTGCGGTTGGTAGTTCTACCAAAAAGTCTGCCAGGACTTGGGATTTGGCGAACGTCCTACTCCAGTATTTGATATCGTACTCGCTTAGCTCCACCGCCCATTTTTCCAGCCGTCCTAACTGACTCGGACTGTTCAAGATCGTTATGAGGGGGAAGGTTGTATGTATGATGATCGTGTGTGATTGGAAATACGGCCAGGGCCGCAGCTTTCTCCATTAACGGGTATCGATTCTCCGCATCTGTCAAGGTCTGGCTAACGTAAAAGATCGGCTTTTGCACGTCTCGATCTTCCATATAAGTACTCCAGTTACTGTTGTCGATGACACTAGCGTGTACAGGAACAAGGGTTCCCCTTCGACTGGTTTCGATAGGACGGGCGGACTTGCCAGGTACTTCTTCAATTCTTGGATAGCTTGCTCGCACTTCTCTGTCCATTCAAACTTCTTGTTTCTTCGCACTTCTCTGTCTATTCAAACTTCTTGTTTCCTATGAGGGTGTCGTAGAAGGGCAGGCACTTGTCCGTTGATCTTGAGATGAATCGGTTTAATTCCGCGACTCGTCCGGTCAATCTTTGGATTTCCCTTTTGGTCCTGGGTGAGGCCATCTCTATGAGGGCGTTAATCTGTTTTGTGTTTGCCTCTATTCCTCGATGTGTTACCAGGTAGCTGAGGAATTCTCCAGACGCGACTCCAAATCTGCACTTTGCCAGGTTCAGCTTCATATTGTGTCGGTTAAGCTGTTCAAAGCATTCTCGTAAGTGCTTTACGTGATCTTTTTCTTCTAAGGATTTCACCAGCATATCGTCGATGTAGACTTCAATCGTCTTCCCGAGCTGCTCAGCGAACATCTTGTTGACGAGTCTTTGATATGTCACACCGGCATTCTTAAATCCGAATGGCATTACTTTATAGCAGTAAATCCCACGATCCGTGATGAACGCAGTCTTATCTCGGTCGTCAGGGTTCATCATGATCTGGTTATATCCGGAAAATGCGTCCATGAAGGATAAAAATTTGTTACCGACCGTTACCTCAACTAGTCCGTCGATGTGTGGAAGTGGGAAGCTATCTTTTGGGCATGCCTTGTTTAGATCTGTGAATTCCACGCAGACTCGCCATTTTCCGTTCTTTTTCTTCACTACCACCGGGTTGGCAAGCCAATCGGGGTACTTCACCTCCACAATGGATCCGACTTTGAGCAATCTCTACACTTCATCGTTCACCGCTTGGGCGCGTTCTGGGCCGAGTTTTTGTCTCTTCTGCTTCACCGGCTTAAACGTCGGGTCTACATTGAGTTCGTGGCTCGTTATTCCGATGTCAATCCCGGGCATGTCCTCCGCTACCCATGCGAATGCGCTGGCGTTTTCCTTCAGGAGAGTGATCAACTCCGATTTTATTGGTTCTTCCAGGTTTGCTCCGATCTCCGTACACCGTTCCGGGTTTACTTCATCTATGTTTACCGAGATTACTGGCTCGCACAAGGTATCTCTTTCTGTCTTCCTGGCTTCCTCGATTTGTAACTTGTGCTCAAGTTTCGCGAGTTGTCGTTCTTCTTTCGTCTTATTGGATGTGATCTGAGCGTTGGATTCGGTCACCGGTCTTCTCAGCCTATGCTCCGTTAAGAAACATGTCCGCGACTCTCTTTGTCGTCCCCAGATCGTCTCCACTCCAGTCGGGGTCGGGAATTTCAGGCAGAGGTGATAGGTTGACGGGATGGCTTTCATCGAATTTAACCACGGGGTTCCTACAATCGCGTCGCTAATTCGTGGGCAGTCTATCACCGAGAATATCGTGTCTTTCTCCACTTCTTTCGCTTTTACGGGGAGTTGTATCGTGCCTATCGTCATTGTCGTCTTTCCCGGGAAACCAGTCAATGGTTTCGGATGGGTTGTGAGATGCCAGGTCCCAGTGTTCATCCTCCGGAGGGTTTCAAGGAATATGACATTCACCGTGCCTCCTGTGTCGACTTGGACTCTTGGTATGTCATGGCCTCCGATCGACAGGTTGATGACGAGCAGATCGTTATGAGGATGCTCGATTTCGGCGGCTTCACCTTCTCGAAAGGCCATCCCTCTGCTGCCGTCTCTCCTCATGTAACTCCAGTCCATCGTTTCTTTGGCCATCGTTTACTTTTTCGTATCCTCTTGTCCTTAGGGTCGAAACTAACACAATAAAAAAACTTATAATTCGTGGGGGTCCGAAAATCCTATTTATGAGAACTTGAGGACCGAAATTGAAAAGACGATTTTATTAAGATGACTTTGTGGAAGTACAAGAAAACTCTCAAACGCTTAATGTCTTATAATGGGAAACCTCTTATACTCGAGATTGGATGATTTTAACTAAGTACATACATGCTATATATACTGGGCGACCTAGGGCGCTGAAGGCACTCCTTAGCGAAGAGATCGCCGACTGGAGCTTTTCTCTGTGGATATTGACTCGGTGTCTGGTATAAAAGACAGAATCTCGTGGGGAGAAAGCAAAGATGGGAGGTTTACGTTTAAGTCTGCTCATGCGCTTGTGATCAGGGATGAAACTCCGAGGTTGAATATGGAAGCTTTTTATAATAGGATCTGGCGAGTGGTCGCACATGAACGTGTTCGGACATTTCTCTGGTTAGTTAGCCACAAAGTGATTATGACTAATGCGGAAAGATAGAGAAGACACTTGAGCGATTCAGCTATTTTCCAGGTTTGTCGTAGTGCCGATAAGACGATCATTCACGTTCTTAGGGACTGTCCTGCTACGCATGGAGTTTAGCTTCACTGGTGCCCTCTACGGGGACATTGAAAACTTTAACTTCCACCGACTTCAACTGATATGGGCTTGATCCGCTGCCAGTTCCTCGACAGGTCTCTGTCCAGTCCAATCTTGGCCCGGTTCTCCTCCGGTCCGACTCGGTCTACTGTAATCTCGGTTTCTGTCGGTACATGAATAATGTCGTGAATAGTGTTCTGAACCAAGTTGTTTCGAGTTAAATCTTCAAGCCGCCCAGTTCTTTTTACAAACTCAAGGTGCCCAATTCTTTTTACGAACTCAAGGTGCCCAATTCTTTCTACGAACTCAAGGTGACCAATTCTTTTCACGAACTCAAGGTGCCCAACTCTTTTTACGAGAATCAAGTGGTGCCTTGGTCGTGAAGGAGAGAATGTGGCGCCTTGGTCTTGAAGAAGAGAATGTGGCGTCTTGGTTGTGAAGGAGAGAATGTGGCGCCTTGGACATGGAGGAGAGAATGTGGCGCCTTGGTCTTGAAGAAGAGAATGTGGCGTCTTGGTTGTGAAGGAGAGAATGTGGCGCCTTGGACATGGAGGAGAGAATGTGGCGCCTTGGACATGAAGGGGAGAAAGTGGCGCCTTGGACACTGAAGAGAAAGTGGCTTCTTGGCTTTGAAGAGAAAGTGGCTTCTTGGCCTTGAAGAGAAAGTGGCTTCTTGGCCTTGAAGAGAAAGTGGCTTCTTGGCTTTGAAGAGAAAGTGCTTCTTGTCCTTGAAGAGAAAGTGGCTTCTTGACCTTAAAGAGAAAGTGGCTTCTTGGCCTTGAGGAGAAGAATGTGGCGCCTTGCTTTCTTCCGGAGAAAGTGGCACCTTGGCCTTGAGGCAAAGAATGTGGTGCCTTGCTTTCTTCCGGAGGAAGTGGCGCCTTGGCCTTGAGGCAGAGAATGTGGCGCCATGCTTTCTTCGGGAAGAAATTGGCACCTTGACTCGTCCAAGGAGAGCAAATGGTGTGCTGCTCCTTAGACAAGTGAGGGTCCTCGTCAAATCCTTTCGTGATTAGATTTCTCGGTTCGTCAATTTCCGAGGAGTGGGTTAAGACCCCAACAGTTATCCCCCCAGCTCGTGGGTTTTGTGTTGCGGAAGTATCGAGCTTTAGTTGAAGGGTTTATCGGGATTGATGATTCGGGATATCTCAGTGAGTACCAAGAGGTGGAAAGACCTGCATCGAGACAGGGTTTCCAATATATGTCCGAGATTCTCAGAAGGTTTAATTCGGGATTCGGAAAATCATGTTCCTTGTCGGACTGGTGAGAATCCCATTCCTTGTAGAGTTAGGATGATAAAAATCGTATTCCTTGTTGAATCAGGATTTAGAATTACCCTGGCGTATATATACGCATCCTTTTCCTTCCTTCTATCCTCCGAGTTTTTCTGAGCGCCGCTTTTTCTTCGAGTTTTGTTTGAAAACCTTACAGCCTGCTTTGAGTTTCGCAATTATGGCCGGGTTGACGTTTTGTGAGAAGAAGGAGAAGGAAAAACATGAGAAGGAAGCGATCGAAAAAGGCGGGGTGTCAAAGCCGAATCCTTCTGACAAAACAACAGCCTGCCCCTTGGAGGTAAAGTTATCCGGAGGCGGCCTGGCTATTCCTCCTTCTGAGTGGCCTGTTGAAAAATTGGCCTTGTCGACCGTCATGGTTACTCCCTTAAGAAAGGAAGCGATCTTAGCACGGAGTGTTGAGAACCATTCAAGAATGTTGCCAAGCATCCTCCTGAAGGCCAACCGGCGATTATGAGTGCTGTTGCGGCTGGTTCTTTGCTGGGTCAGAAGCGGGCGGATTGCCCTGTTGAAGGCGGTGCAAAGGGGGAGAGGAGTTCTTCCCTCGGAGCGAAGCCTTCTGAGAGTATTCCTACGGACCCTCTGCAAGGACTTGCTATTTCTGATGATGTTTGCAGAAACCGTCGTCAGTCCGCGAGGAGTTTTTCCATGATCGCGGATGCGAGTTTCAGGTTTCCGTCTTGGGATAGTTTGGATGAATCCGAGAAATATGCGGATATGGCACAGTCCGGAATGAAGGTTTGACTTTCATCTTGGAATTTTTCTGAGCGCTTGTTTCTTTTCCTTTACTAACTCTTCCCGTTTTCTTTTTCAGTTCATCTCTTCCATGAACAGGTGTGTTAGCTCATACGATATTGCTGTTCGCGGAATCCGCAAGCGTGCCGACGAAGCTTGGGAGGAGGTTCGGTTGGTAAAAAGGAAGTTTAATGACTTTGAAGCGTCAAGTTCGCGACAAGTCAAGTTGCTCGAAGGCAGCTCACTCAACTGCAGGCTGATAAGGATAAGGCAATGATCTAACGTCTATGAAGAGTCGTCTTGAAAATCTCAAGACCATGTACGAAGCAAAAATACAGTGTGCTTTCGCTGATGGTAGAAAAGCTTCCGTTATTAAGCATCACGATCTTTCGAGCGAGTTGAAGGACTTGTTCAGATCTCTGTCCGAAGCGGGAACCCAAGAAGGTTATCTTGCCCAAGTACGGGGTAATCTCGAACTCATCGCACTGCTTCAGGGCAGTGATCCTCCGAGTCTGGATGCGGAGAAAAAGGCTTTGTCCGAGTGGAAAGTTGAACTGGGCGGAACAGAGGGTCAGTTCGACCGGATAACTGCTCTGATTAAAGAGAAGATTGATTCTCAGTTGGTTCCTCCTTCTGAAGGCGAGCCAGCTCCGAGCTTCGGATTAAGCCGGTTGAGGCGGAGGCTGCTGCGATCGGAGTGGTTGATCCGGCTGGATCAAATGATGGGGTTCCCGGATTTCAGACCTCGCCATTGTTGATGCATTTGGTCAGGATCCTTAGTTTTGTTGCTTTCTTTTTTGTCTCGTTTTTAGTATTTAGTCTTGCTTTTGCCGAGTTTTCGATTTTCAGTATTTTTTGTTTCGCTTTTGCCGAGTTTTCTTTGTCATGTTTTGGGCTGATTTTAGTCCAGATTGGTTTTGTTTAAGGATTTCAATAAAGATGCTTTCATCATTTCATTTGCTGTTTTATGGCCTATTTTGATAAGGACGCTATACCGGGCATTCTAATCAGCGTATACTTTGGAGAATTTTTTCTTTCGTATCGTTTAACCAGCGTAGAGTTGGATGCTGGGTTTAGAGTTTGGTTGCTAGTTTGCGAACGAGTTTATGATCTCCTACCAGGACCGGTTTGGTATTTCGTTTTCGAGATGTGTTAAGACCAGTGTTCCTTGTTTGACGTTTACTGGGTTTGGCGAGCTTATTTCGCGGTTGACGCCCCGTAATATTCCCAATTTACGAAACGCTCCTGAAGATAAGCTTATCAGAATATCGTCCTGATGCTTTCCACATTCCCGATCAGGTTAGCCTCTCAGATATTATTCCGGAAATTTGTATAGCGCGCGTGTCATATCCGTTTACAGATGTTTTAAGAACCATGGTTAGTAAATCGTCTTGTTGTGATCAGCAATAGATGGTGATAAGTATGCCAAGAGGCAAAATTTTGTATGTGCCAAGAGGCGAAATTTTGTATATGCCAAGAGGCAAATTTTTGTGGGAGTATACGTGTATACGGACCCACTCCCCCCTTAAAAATTTAAAAGGAAAAATAGCTGAACTCGTCGAACGAAAAGTTGCCTACGTACCCCGTAAATAGGGATCAAGCCAATTCGTAGTTCGTTTTTACAATGGTTTAAGCTATCTAGTGATAGTATTTCTTTGGATGCATTGCAATCCATGTCCTCGGTACGGGATTTCCCTCTTTGTTTGCAAGCTCGTACGCTCCCGGGCGGACCAGCTTCGTCACTTTGTATGGTCCTTCCCATTTTGCGCCTAGTTTTCCTGCGTTCGGCTCCGCGTTGTTCTAGAAACAGTGCGGAGGACGAGGTCTCCTTCTTTGAAGTTGCGCCTTCTTACGTTGGAGTTGTAGTACTTTGCAGCCGCTTGCTGGTAGTTTTGGATTCGGACAAGTGCTTGATCTCGTCTTTCGTTGATTAGGTCTAGCTCATCGAGCATCATTAGGTGGTTTACGCCTTCTTGTCCGGAAAGGAGTCTTCGTCTGACTCCAGGAAAATCGACTTCCGATGGGATGACGCATTCGATGCCGTAGACTAGTGCAAACGGTGTTTCTCCCGTTGCTCGCCTTGGGGTTGTACGATGGGACCATAGGACTCCTTCAAGCTCGTCCGCCCATCGTCCTTTCTTTTCTCCAAGGCGCTTCTTGAGCCCATCGACGATGGTCTTGTTAGCTGCCTCGGCTTGGCCGTTGCCTTGCAGATAGCGCGGTGTTGACTTGCTCAGCCGTATCTTCCATTTTTCGAAGAATCCTTCGAAGCGGGCGGAGATAAATTGGGAGCCGTTGTCCGTGACTATCTCGTACGCGACTCCATGCCTGCATATGATATTCTTCCACACGAAGTGCTCCACTTGAGCGTCCTTGATGCTTGCGTAAGAGTCCGCCTCGACCCACTTCGAGAAATAATCTGTTAGGACGTGTTGGAATCTCTTTTGTTTCGAGTTGTGCATAGGTCCCACGATGTCCATTGACCATCTCATGAACGGGTATGGTGCGGAGATGGACGAGAGTACTTCTGTGGGCTGGTGGATTATTGGCACATGCCTCTAACACTTCTCGCACTTGAGGGAGAACTTTTCGCAGTCTTTTATAATGGTCGGCCAATAGTGTCTGTGCCGCTTGATTTTGATCGCGAGGGCACTTCCTCCGGAATGGTTTCCGCATGACCCGCTGTGGACTTCCTCCATGATCTTTCTTGCTTTTTCTCCCTCTACACATGTCATCAGTGGTCCGGATAGCCTCCATTTGAAGATGTTTCCATCGATCAGGATAAAACGAGCGGCTTGAGCTCCTAGCTTGTGCGCTGCCCACTTATCCGTTGGACTTCTCCGTCCATGATGTAGGCTCGTATTAGGTCCATCCACTTGCGATCGCAGCCGTATTCCTCTTGTGGGTCGGTTGTTAACTATTGTTCAGGAGGTTGTTCTTCCTCTTCGCCTTCTGGCTGTTGTATAAAGTTTGCGACTTGGGGCGGATCAATGCTCGGTTGTTCGATGAACTCTACGGGAATGACTCGTATTTCTCCCGGGGCTGATGTTGATGCCAGGGCCGCCAATGCGTCTGCTGGGGCATTCTCTCCTCGGGGAATTCCCGTGAGCTCGAAGTTCTCGAATTGTTTTGCCAATTTGTGGACGATCTTGAAATAGGCTTGCATCCGATCATCTCTTTCTTCGTAATCTCCACTGAATTGGTTTGTGACAAGTTGGGAGTTGCAGTAAGCTTGGAGGTTCTGGATTTTGAGGCCGAGGGCGAGTCTCAATCCTGTGATCAAGGCTTCGTACCCCGCTTCGTTGTTGGAGGCGTTGAAGAGTAATCGGAATGATTGCTCCAGGATCTCTCTGGTTGGAGACATTAACCGCACTCTGATTCCCTAACTTTGCTTTGATGATGAACCATCTGCGTGTCCTCAAAGCAAGTGTCCAGATCGAGTCTCGAGTTGGTTCCTCGACACCTGCGGTTGGTAGTTCTACCAAAAAGTCTGCCAGGACTTGGGATTTGGCGCACGTCCTACTCCAGTATTTGATATCGTACTCCCTTAGCTCCACCGCCCATTTTTCCAGCCGTCCTAACTGACTCGGACTGTTCAAGATCGTTCTGAGGGGAAGGTTGTATGTATGATGATCGTGTGTGATTGGAAATACGCCAGGGCCGCAGCTTTCTCCATTAACGGGTATCGAGTCTCCGCATCTGTCAAGGTCTGGCTCACGTAAAAGATCGGCTTTTGCACGTCTCGATCTTCCATATAAGTACTCCAGTTACTGTTGTCAATGACACTGGCGTGTACAAGAAAAAAGGTTCCCCTTCGACTGGTTTCGGTAGGACGGGCGGACTTGCCAGGTACTTCTTCAATTCTTGGATAGCTTGCTCGCACTTCTCCATCCATTCAAACTTCTTGTTTCCTCTGAGGGTGTCGTAGAAGGGCAGGCACTTGTCTGTTGATCTTGAGATGAATTGGTTTTATTCCGCGACTCGTCCGGTCAATCTTTGGATTTCCCTTTTGGTCCTGGGTGAGGCTATCTCTATGAGGGCGTTAATCTGTTTCGTGTTTGCCTCTATTCCTCGATGTTTACCAGGTAGATGAGGAATTCTCCCGACGCGACTCCGAATCTGCACTTTGCCAGGTTCAGCTTCATATTGTGCCGGTTAAGCTGTTCGAAGCATTCTCGTAAGTGCTTTACGTGATCTTTTTCTTCTAAGGATTTCACCAGCATATCGTCGATGTAGACTTCCATCGTCTTCCCGAGCTGCTCAGCGAACATCTTGTTGACGAGTCTTTGATATGTCACACCGGCATTCTTAAATCCGAATGGCATTACTTTATAGCAGTAAATCCCGCGATCCGTGATGAACGCAGTCTTATCTCGGTCGTCAGGGTTCATCATGATCTGGTTATATCCGGAAAATGCGTCCATGAAGGATAAAAATTTGTTACCGACCGTTGCCTCAACTAGTCCGTCGATGTGTGGAAGTGGGAAGCTATCTTTTGGGCATGCCTTGTTTAGATCAGTGAAGTCCACGCAGACTCGCCATTTTCCGTTCTTTTTCTTCACTACCACCGGGTTGGCAAGCCAATCGGGGTACTTCACCTCCACAATGGATCCGACTTTGAGCAATCTCTACACTTCATCGTTCACCGCTTGGGCGCGTTACTGGCCGAGTTTTTGTCTCTTCTGCTTCACCGGCTTAAACGTCGGGTCTACATTGAGTTCGTGGCTCGTTATTCCGATGTCAATCCCAAACATGTCCTCCGCTACCCATGCGAATGCGCTGGCGTTTTCCTTCAAGAGAGCGATCAACTCCGATTTTATTGGTTCTTCCAGGTTTGCTCCGATCTCCGTACACCGTTCCGGGTTTGCTTCATCTATGATTACCGAGACTACCGGCTCGCACGGGGGATCTCTTTCTGCTTTCCTGGCTTCCTCGATCTGTAACTTGTGCTCGAGTTTCGCCAGTTGTCGTTCTTCTTTTGTCTTATTGGATGTGATCTGAGCGTCGGGTTCGGTCACCGGTCTTCTCAGCCTATGCTCCGTTAAGAAACAGGTCCACGACTCTCTTTGTCGTCCCCAGATCGTCTCCACTCCAGTCGGGGTTGGGAACTTCAGGCAGAAGTGATAGGTTGACGGGATGGCTTTCATCGAATTTAACCACGGGGTTCCTACAATGGCATCGCAAATTCGAGGGCAGTCTATCACCGAGAATTTCGTGTCTTTCTCCACTCCTTTCGCTTTTACGGGGAGTTGGATCGTTCCTATCGTCATTGTCGTCTTTCCCGAGAAACCAGTCAACGGTTTCGGATGGGTTCTGAGATGCCAGGTCCCAGTGTTCATCCTCCGGAGGGTTTCAAGGAATATGACGTTCACCGTGCCTCCCGTTTCGACTAGGACTCTTGGTATGTCATGGCCTCCGATCGACAGGTTGATGACGAGCAGATCGTTATGAGGATGGTCGATTTCGGCAGCTTCACCTTCTCGAAGGCCATCCCTCTGCTGCCGTCTCTCCTCATGTAACTCCAGTCCATCGTTTCTTTGGCCATCGTTTACTTTTTCGTATCCTCTTGTCCTTAGGGTCGAAACTAACACAATAAAAAAACTTATAATTCGTGGGGGTCCGAAAATCTTATTTTATGAGAACTTGAGGACCGAAATTGAAAAGACGATTTTATTAAGATGACTTTGTCGAAGTACAAGAAAACTCTCAAACGCTTAATGTCTTATAATGGGAAAACTCTTATACTCGAGATTGGATGATTTTAACTAAGTACATACATGCCTATATATACTGGGCGACCTAGGACGCTGAAGGCACTCCTTAGCGATATTTGACATTGAAAACTTTAACTTCCACCGACTTCAACTGATTTGGGCTTGATCCGCGGCCCAGTTCCTCGACAGGTCTCCGTCCAGTCCAATCTTGGCCCAGTTCTCCTCGGTCTACTGTAATCTCGGTTTCTGTCGGTACATGAATAATGTCGTGAATATTGTTCCGAACTTGTTTCGAGTTAAATCTTCAAGCCGCCCAGTTCTTTTTACAAACTCAAGGTGCCCAATTCTTTTTACGAACTCAAGGTGCCCAATTCTTTCTACGAACTCAAGGTGACCAATTCTTTTCACGAACTCAAGGTGCCCAACTCTTTTTACGAGAATCAAGTGGTGCCTTGGTCGTGAAGGAGAGAATGTGGCGCCTTGGTCTTGAAGAAGAGAATGTGGCATCTTGGTTATGAAGGAGAGAATGTGGCGCCTTGGACACGGAGGAGAGAATGTGGCGCCTTGGACATGAAGGGGGAAAGTGGCGCCTTGGACACTGAAGAGAAAGTGGCTTCTTGGCTTTGAAGAGAAAGTGGCTTCTTGGCCTTGAAGAGAAAGTGGCTTCTTGGCCTTGAAGAGAAAGTGGCTTCTTGGCTTTGAAGAGAAAGTGCTTCTTGTCCTTGAAGAGAAAGTGGCTTCTTGGCCTTAAAGAGAAAGTGGCTTCTTGGCCTTGAGGAGAAGAATGTGGCGCCTTGCTTTCTTCCGGAGAAAGTGGCACCTTGGCCTTGAGGCAAAGAATGTGGTGCCTTGATTCCTTCCGGAGAAAGTGGCGCCTTGGCCTTGAGGCAAAGAATGTGGCGCCTTGCTTTCTTCCGGAGAAAGTGGCACCTTGGCCTTGAGGCAAAGAATGTGGCGCCTTGCTTTCTTCCGGAGAAAGTGGCGCCTTGGCCTTGAGGCAGAGAATGTGGCTCCATGCTTTCTTCGGGAAGAAACTGGCGCCTTGAGTCGTCCAAGGAGAGCAAATGGCGTGCTACTCCTTAGACAAGTGAGGGTCCTCGACAAATCCTTCTGTGATTAGATTTCTCGGTTCGTCAATTTCCGAGGAGTCACTACAAGAAAACAAGGTCATTTCCAACAAATGTTTCCAACGATCGGATTTTGTTGGAATTTTCCAATGAATATCCTACAAAATTACGTCAATATTGTCTTTGTTGGAAATTCATTGTAAATTTCCAACAAGTTTTAATTGTGGCAATTACATCAGATAATTTGTAGGAATATCATTGGAATTTTCCAACAAATATTATATTGTTGGAAATTCCTTATAAATTTCCCACAAATTTTAGTTGTGGCAATTACGTTGCAAAATTTGTAGGAATATCATAGGAATTTTCCAACAAATATTATATTGTTGGAATTCTTTATAAATTTCCGACAAATTTAAGTTGTTGCAATTATGTTACAAAATTTGTAAGAATATCATTGGAATTTTCAACAAATATTATATTGTTGGAAATTCTTTATAAATTTCCGACCAATTTTAGTTGTGGCAATTACGTTGCAAAACTTGTAGGAATATCATTGGAATTTTCCAACAAATATGATATTGTTGGAAATTCTTTATAAATTTCTGACAAATTTTAGTTGTGGCAATTACGTTGCAAAATTTGTAGGAATATCATTGGATTTCTTCTACAAATATTATATTGTTTGAAATTTTATATATATTTCCTACAAATTTTTCTTGTAGCAATTACATTGCAAAATTTGTAGGAATATCATTTGAAATTTCCAACAAATATTATATTATTGGAAATTCTTTATAATTTCCGACAATTTTTAGTTGTGGCAAATACGATGCAAAATATTTAGGAATATCATTGGAATTTTCAACAAATATTATATTGTTGGAAATTCTTAATAAATTTCTAACAAATTTTAGTTGTGGCAATTACATCACATAATTTATTGGAATATCATTGGAATTTTCCAACAATTATTATATTGTTGGTAATTAATTAAGTTGTAAATGTATATTGAAAATTTATTTCTCATGATTTTATGACAAGATATATGCTTTAAGTTTGCAAAAAAAAAGGAAAAAGATGAAAAAGGAGAAAAGAATAAAAGAACGAGAAAAAGAAAATTAAAAATGGAAAACATTGAGAATGAGGAAGTAAAAGAAAACAAAAAAAAAAAAAAAAGGAAAAATAGATCACATCGTCGCGAGGGAAAGAAGTAAATAAAGGAAGAAAAAAAAGAGATAATTAAGAGACAAAAGGAAACGTGAAAAAGTAAAGAAAAACATGAGTAAAAAATAAGGAGGAAAAAAAAAAACATATGAAACCGATTTGGAAAAAAGGAAAAACCCTACTTATAAATATTGTCGTCATCTTCTACCTTTCTCTCTCACCAGAAAAGTTTTATACCTCTCTCTAAACTAGTTACAATTCTCTGGGAAAAAATTGAAAATCGTTTTCAATGACAATCCCAAAAATCAAAAATCGTGATTGGATGTACAATCAGGTGGATGAAGGTACAGGAGAATTAACAAAAGAATATAAAGATGGTCTTCTTAGCTTTATGCAATTTGCTACAAATCAAGAGATTCCATTGAAGTGTGGTAAGATGTATTGTCCTTGTTCTTCCTGTGGTAATGAGAAATTCATTTTGGTAGATACTATTTGAAAGCATCTCTATACAAAGAGATTTATGCATGGATATTATATATGATTTTCTCATGGGGAAGATTTTGAAACTTTAGCAAGTAGTAGTACCCAAAATAGAGACCATGGAAATCATGAGCTTGAACATGAAAATAATATTATGAACGAAGAGCAAGACAAAACGCTTAGGGATCCAACCGGTTTTATACAGATGGTGACAGACGCTTTTCGTGAGGTGACTAATCTCTTTGATCCTCTCTATTTATCTATATTTTTTTAGTATTTTTTGTCAGATATTTCCATAGATATTTACTACTCCCTCTCTTTTTAATTGATAAATTTTTAGAATTTTCACATAGATTAAGAAAAATTTAATATTTAACAATTAATGCATCAATTTTTGTAATATAAAATTTTTTCCATAATTTTAAACCAATATTTTTTAATTAATACAATAAGTATTATTGAAGTTTACAATTTCTTATCATATATGTCTCAGTGTACACAAACTCATGAAACCGAAAGTGTTGCTGAAGAACCAAACTCAGAAGCCACGAAGTTTTTTGATATGCTAGATGCAGCGAAGAAACCGATTTATGATGGTTGTAAAGAAGGTCATTCACGTTTATCAGCTGCAACACGAATGATGAATATCAAAACAGAGTATAACTTGTCCGAGGATTGTGTTGATGCAATAGCTGAGTTTGTGAAGGATTTGTTGCCAGAACCAAATTTAGCACCCGGTTCATACTACGAAATACAAAAGCTGGTTTCTTCCCTTGGATTACCTTTCCAGATGATAGATGTTTGCATTGATAACTGCATGATATTTTGGGGAGAAGATGCAAATTTGGATGCTTGTAAATTTTGCCAGAAGCCATGATTTCAGGTTACAAGTGGAGAAGTCGAGTACCATACAAGCGTATGTGGTATTTGCCAATAACGGATAGGTTGAAGAGGTTATACCAGTCTGAGCGCACAGCAGGTCTTATGAGATGGCATGCAGAACATTCTTCTGACGTGAAAATTTCGCATCCTTCTGATGCTGAAGCATGAAAATATTTTAACTCATTGTATGCAGATTTTGCAATGAGCATAGGAACGTGTACTTGGGGTTGTGTACGGATGGATTTAGTCCATTCGGCAAGTCTGGACTCAAATACTCATTATGGCCAGTAATTCTCACACCTTACAACCTTCCTCCATCTCTGTGTATGAAACAGGAGTTTTTGTTCCTAACCGTTCTTGTTCCTGGACCTGAGCATCCTAGACGATCACTTGATGTATTCTTGCAGCTGTTGATTCATGAGTTACAAGCATTGTGGTACGATGGTGTAGTTACATATGATGTTTCCCAACGGAATAATTTCTTAATGCACGCTGTTCTGATGTGGACGATCAGTGATTTTCCAGCGTACGGAATGCTATCCGGCTGGACAACGTATGGAAAGTTATCTTGTCCATATTGTCAAGATACTACCAATGCATTTCAGCTTAAGCATGGAAGAAAATCTTGTTGGTTCGATTGTCATGGACGGTTCTTACCAAAGAACCATCCATATAGACTAAGTAAGAAGATGTTCAGAAAGCAGAAAGTGGTGAGTGACGACCCCTCTCCGAAGTTGTCCGGACAGGATATACTGACACAGTTCAGACAGATTTGTTATTAACAGATTTGTTGAAAATTTAAAATAATTTTCGGATTAATAATTTTAAAATAATTTGTTAAAAATAATTTCTGAAAAGTTTGTTGAAAATTTAAAATAATATAATAACAATTTTCCAACAAATAAAATGTTAATAATTTTCTATGAAATTCCGATAATTAATGCATCGGAATTACCAACAAATTTCCTAGAAAATGCATCAACAAAATTTTCACAAATTTTCAAGAAAACATATTAACAAATTTCCCACAAAGTTCCGAGAAAACATATCCACAAATTTTCTATCCACAACTTTCCTACAAATTTCCAAGAAAAAGTATCAACAAATTTTCCACAAATTCCAAGAAAACGTATCCACAAATTTCCTACAAATTTCTAAGAAAAAATATTAACAAATTTCCGACAAATTTCCAAGAAAAAGTATCAGCTAATTTCTCACAAATTTCCTTTGAAAATGTTTCTTTAGCGATGGCTGGTGAAGGAGGTTCCCCTTTCGAACTCAACTTCGATGCAATCATGAACGATCAGTTTGAGTTTGATTTTATGTCCGCAGAGCAGGATGCGGTACTTGTGGAAGATCTGTTGGCGGCTGGGGAAAATGCCATTCCACAAGCGGCGTCCGGTCCCGAAGGTGTCCCTCAGTGGGCGGCCGGTCCTAGCAATGCTCAAGGAGAGCTCGGTTTTGCTAATGTTCCTCAATGGGCGCACGAAACGGTGGCTGGGAATGAGGACATACCCGAGACGGCGGCTGGGAATGGAAGCATTCCCGAGACGGCGGCTGGGAAGGAGATCAGACCCGAGCCGGCGGCCGGGAGTTCGACGTGTATAGCATCTGGTTCGAGGAGGGCGGCTGGCTCTAAGAATGCCCCCAAGAGGGCGGCTGGCATAGTAGCGGTATCAAGATGGGCGCTTGGCTCGGGAGGTGTCTTAGAGAGGGCGTCCGGTTCTTCTCGAGTTGAACATGACGGCGTTTCGCCGAGGACGAGAATAAACGTGGCGCTTGGACTCCTCCTCAACATGCTGAGGACAACGGCGGATGGCGTGAATGGCAGTCCCGATCTCTGGTCGTTTCCGAGCATCATCGTGTTTGGCCAGAACAGGTGACGACTCGGCCATGTCCAGGGAAGAAGTTAGATCGGATCACCCGAAGTGCCTATCTTTGTGCATCCGGACGTGAAGTCCGAGTGTCGTTCTCCCGGAGAGGCTAAAGCCTATTGGGGTGAAGATATTTTTGCTTGGCGGTTTAAGAAACCTGGACCGTGTACGAGTTACAGATCGATATCCGAGGGATTCAAGCATGGTCATACTTTGAGCGATCGGGATTCACTAGCCGAGCTCAGATACGACTTCCGGATTTCGGACAAGATTAAGTTCCGTCTCCCGAAAGATGGGGATAGGATGAACAAGGCGCCAGAGGGCTATTTCGCCATGTACGAGTCGATGTTTTACGAAGCTTTCCTCTGGTTCCCGATCCCAGGAGCCATCTTCGAATTTCTCGAGCTATATGGGGTTGCGATCTCTCAACTTACCCCATCCGCTATAAGGATTTTGATGGGACTTGTGGTCCGTTGCGCCGAATGCGGGATCAATTTGGAGGGCGATCTTATACGGAATTTCTTTTCGTTGAGGAAGGTTTCCAAGTCGGATTTCTTCTGCTCGGTCAATGTTCGGAAGAACGTGAAGCGTTTCTACACCGGGCTTCAACAGCATTGCAAAGCTTCGCGGCACGAATTTTTCTACGTGAAGCGCAGCGCGCTCACGGTTGGTCCTGACTTTGCTTGCCTTGCTTTTATAGTTTGAAAGATGGCATGTCTTCAGGTTAAAAATTTTGATAAAGGGAAATTGGGCGGCCGGTATGTCTTTCTTCCAAAAGGGCGGCCGGCCCATTTTGCGGAACGAAGGGCGGCTGGTCCGTCTCTCTACGAAGGACGGGCGGCTGGCCCGTTTTGTAGAGCGAAGGGCGGCTGGCCCGTTGTCCGGGCGGCTGGCCCGTTTTGCGGAACGAAGGGCGGCTGGCCCGTTGTCCGGGGGGCTGGCCTGGTTCGGAACGAAGGGCGGCTGGTCCGTCTCTCTACGGAGGAAGGGCGGCTGGCCCGTTGTCCGGGCGGCTGTCCCGTTTTGCGGAACGAAGGGCGGCTGGCCCGTTGTCTGGGCGGCTGGCCCGGTTCGGAACGAAGGGCGGCTGGTCCGTCTCTCTACGGAGGACGGGCGGCTGACCCATTTTGTAGAGCGAAGGGCGGCTGGCCCGTTGTCCGGGCGGCTGGCCCGTTTCGGAGTTGATTGGTATCTTTGCAGAACGAAGGGCGGCTGGTCCGTCTCTCTACGGAGGACGGGCGGCTGGCCCATTTCGGAATTGATTGGCATTGCGTTGGAGTGTTATCCCGGACACTCGAACTTTAGACCAGGTCATCTCTGCGAATATTCTTGGGTTTAATGCAGTCTTTTGTTGTCGCAGGGGATCAAGCTGGTTCAGATCCCTCTTTCGACCAGTGTTCCATGTCAGGTGCTTACTGGGTTTTGAGAGTTTACTTTGTGTCCCATGCTTCACACTATCTGCCTATGCGAAGCGCTAGTGAAAGTAAACTAATCAGAACATCGTCTCGAACGCTTCCTGCAGGATCGCGGGATGCAGGTTACGCCCTTCGGATGTTAATCCGAAAATTTTTATAGCGCGCTATTCTTATCCTCTGCGGGATGTTGAGAGAACCATGGTTTAAAAAGATAGTCTTGTTGTGGCCAGCAACAGACGGATTTGTTGGAGAGGACTTAAGTATCTAGGAGAAATATCTTTGATCGGTTGGTGGTCGTGGATAAGTTACGAGATGCTAAGTCTCGATATTTATCCGATTTTAAGATGTGTTATGAGATACTAAGTCTCAATGTTCATTTTCCTCGGGTTTTCCGGTTCAGGTTTCAAGATGCTGAGTCTCGATGTGTGTCGGAATGGTGTTTTCGGGAAATTTTTCAAGCTTTGGATGTGTTATGAGATGCTAAGTCCCAATGTCCATCTCCTTGATTTTTTCGCGAAAATTTGGGAGTATGTATATACGGACCCACTCCCCCCCTTTTTTAAGGGGAGGGGCAACTGAACTCGTTTTTTAGGCGAGCTGCCTACGTACCCTTCGTGAAAAGGGATCAAGTCACCCGTTGTTCCATTTTTTTTCCGTCTCTCCTTGGTTCGTTTCTGTGGGAGGAACCTCCGTTTTCTCGAACTGTTCGGTTCTGCTTACTTTCTTTCCCAGTTCAGGGACTTCGTCTTCTATCTTCCTTTTCGGGTTCTCTCTCTGTGGGATGGTCGGGTTCCAGAGCTTGTGCTCTGCCAGAAAACAGATCCGAGCCTCCTTCTTATTTCCCCATACGGTCTTGATTCCGTTTGGCATTGGGAACTTCAGGCAAAGATGGTAAGTTGATGGGATAGCTAGCATTGAATTGATCCAAGGAGTTCCCATTATCATGTTATAAATCGCGGGGTGGTTTGCCACCGCGAAGTTAACGATTTTCGTGATTCCATCGGCACGAACCGGGAGCTGGATTGTTCCATCGGTCATTGTGACTTCGCCAGAGAATCCGGTCAGCGACCTTGGATTGGGCTTTATCATTGACGGATCCACCTTCATCCTTTGAAGTGTCTCTCGAAAGATGACGTCTACCGAACTTCCGGTGTCGATCAAGACTCGTGAGACGTCGTGGTCGTTGATGTCCAACTCTACCACCAATGGATTGTCGTGAGGTTGGTCAAGGCTTTCAGCGTCTTTTTCGTGGAAGGCGATCCGATCGTCGTTTTCGGTGATCGGTTCCCGCGGGTTTGACTCCTTGTCTCCTCTTCTCAGGAACGCTTTTATCGAGGCTACTGTGTCTCGGCAGTACTAAGATCCTCCGATGATCATGTGGATCCTCCTGCGGTTGGCGGCGGAGTCGTCACCGTTTGGTCTCCTTCCCCATTTGGGGGCATCCTCGTCGGGCCTTTCGGGACGTTCCCGGTTAGGTCGTCCGTCCGGGGCGCCAACGCCTTCTTCGATAGCTCCGAGACTCTCGAGGGTTACTCCGTTTCCGAGCTCCCCGGCTAATAGCTTTAACGCGAGCCTTCTTTCGACAGTTCTGCAGTTTTCGGTTGAGTGGCCTTTTGTCTTGTGGAAAGTACAAAAGGCGTTCTCGTCAAATCCTGGTCGGGTCCAAGTATTCCACGGTTCTCGGTTGTGTTCATCAGACGGTCTCTCCGTGTTTATCTGGTAGTTATGCGCCCCGCCTGGGTTGGGCTCTTCATCTCGGCTGGTTCGCCTACTTCTTCTCTCGTTTGGAAAGTTAGAAGGTTGCACCGTGCCTTTGGCGACCAATTTCGATGATTGGTGCTTTCCGACTGGGACCCTCATTTCTTCCTCGTAGATAACGAAGTTGGAAGCACGGTGGAGAGCATCTTGAATGGTCACCGGTGGGTTTACGGTGATCTCCTTTCGGAAATTTGAAGTCTTCAGCAAGGACTTCTTCAGGGCGTTGATCGCGGCACTGTTGCTTAGGCCGTCGATCTTCGAGACAATCGTCTTAAACCTTTCGATGAAATCTCGAAGACTCTCTTCGGGCTCCTGCGACAGCGAGTAGAGGTCCGCGTCGGATGTTGACTGTCTTATGAACAGTGAGTAATGCTTCAGAAAAGCTGCCGACAATCGGTCGAAACCGTCGATCGAGTCTCTTTCTAGCCTCGAGAACCACGACAGGGCTGATCCTTTCAGATGCTCCACGAGAGGAGGCAGAACCCGGCGTTTCTTTCTTCGGGTTTGAATCTAGCCCGTCCCATAGCGATGTGGAAGGCCGTCATGTGGGCCTTTGGATCGGTCGTCCCGTCGTATAAAGGGAATCGGATTTTTCCGGGTCAGAATGTCTAACGCTTGTGATCCTTGAAGTGAAAGGGATCTTTTGTGTTTCCTCTAAGACGCGGTCGATTTCCGGGGCCGCACTTGTTGCTTTATGGACTTGCGACCTTACTCCTTCATCTGACTTGCGGTGAGTTCCAAACGGGCACGGAGCTCGTCCAACTCGTCCCTTCGGCTAGCGGATCGGTTAGCTCGGGCCTCTTGTTCCGCCTTTTCCTGCTCTTCGATCCATCGGAGCTCTTCCTCATCCGCGTTTAGATCTCCAGCTTCGTCGTCGGTTTCGCTTTCGGCTACGTTCGCGGTGTCTGTCGGGTTTCCGCCGTTAGTCACCGTGGACGTCGGCCGTTCAGTGGTTCGTCCAGTGGCGCATTTCCGGTTCAGCGGGGGTGGTGCTGACGTTCTCTCCTTGTTCCGATTGGGGTCTGCTCATCGGGATTCTGACGACCCGGGGGATCCGCTCGCGGGGTGAAGATAAGGCGTCTCGCTTCGAAAGCCCGGGGGCCACGTGATGCGATCATGGATCAAGACCTCGATGCCAGCTCGGAAGATGGTACGGGCATCGACAGCCGGACGAGGACAAACGTACCGTGAAGGGAGGTTGCTCGCGATGACCAGACGGACGACCGCAGGACGGGGCCAACCGAACATACCGTCTACCGTATCGGGAACGACCTAAGGCCTGAATCTCAACTTCCGGTGACAATTTCTCGAACGGGCCGTGAAGGACTTCGACCAAGATTCCATTCTGAGCATTTGAGTCGGGACACATTGGGATTACTTCGTGCGGATTCAGAAAACGAATGTCAGGTTCCATTTCTCGACCGGATGGTGACTTTTCCGGACGGGCCGTTCAGCCGGGCACTGGCCAATCAGTTCCAAACAGACTTAGGCCAATTTCTTCTCGACCACGTCCGTGTGCTGATACTTCCGGACGAGCCTGACCTCGTGACCATCGTCCAGGCGACCGAACCCACGCATGGCCGGACCGAGTAGCCAAAGGGTTGCATGGACTTGAAGGGTCACTTTGACCACATTTATTTCTTAAACTTTTCTAAAATTTATGTTGTAGTTTTCTGTGCCACAATCAAGTCACCTTGACTTGATTTCCTTTATATTCTTCCTTCTCCACATTTTGTAAACACTTTTTTTGATCATTTTTAATAGAAATTTCTATTTGAGACTTGTTCTCTCTTTTGTTCTTCGTGAGCAAATCTGTTGTTTGGTGCGTCACATCCATTCAACGCCCCTGAGTCCAGCGTCTTGGTGTGTCACATCCAAGGTTGGCTAAGGGTTGGGTATACTGAAGGCCTTCCGCATCCTTCAACGCTCCCATCGATCCACCAGTTCCGGATTTGCTAGTAGCTAATCCCGGTCCATATCCAAATCGACAATACCATTCATTCAAGTGCTAAAAATCGTGGGCTAGTTCGTATCAAGTGGTATCAGAGCACACTTGAAGGGGTATTTCATCTTCTCATCTTTTCATCTTCTAAAATTCTGAAACACTTCTCTTATCTCCATCCGGGCCACTTCGTACCTTTGTTTTCAAACGATTTTAAAAAAAAAAGAAAAAAAAAAGAAAAGAGTTTTAATCGTTACAACTGAGGAGAAAACCAGTTGGGGGTGACTGAGGAGAAATCCAGTTGGCTGAAGAGAAAGCCAGCCTGGAAGTGGTTAAAGCGGATTTCTAATAAAAGAAAAGAAATCTTAAAATCTTTCTATCTTCTTCTTGGGGTGTTGGGTTTTGTGGGGCACTGAACTTGATCGGATTGCTTGCTTAGAACAATTGAGTGAAACACTTGAGAGACACCAAAGCCGTGAGGAAGAGAGTTGGTTATTTGATTGTTTGTTAAGTGAATTTGAGGTTGAACATGGAGGAAAAAGAGGCAAGCGTGGGAACGGGATAGTCTAATTTCCAAATGAATGCACTAACAAGTGAACTTAAGCGTATGATGAATGCAGGTATAGATGAAGTGATTCTCCCTAGAATCGGCCTTGACAAACTGGCTATGGATTGAACCGAATGGATGGAACTCGTGATGTGGTGGAGTGAATATGGTTTGCGGAAGAGATGAACTCGTATGGAAGATGAATAGATGATTTGCGATGGTGATAAGGTGGGATAGAAGATAGTGATGGATCTTGTACAAGGGATGAAAGACTTGAACAAGAGACTTGAAGATCTCAACGATATGACTCACGCTGAAATCAACAGGAACTTGAAGAATCTAGTGATATGACACACACAAGATTCAACAAGGTCTACTTGGATATTACACACCAGGAGAGGGTTTGATCTTTCTTAAAATAGTTTTGGATAAAAGAAAAGATGAGTTCGGCTGGAGACAAGAGAGGGTTTAAATAGGGCGTGGAACAGGCTCCACAAACCCTAAGCCAAAACGCAGGGCTTAAGTAAAAATAACACTTAGAAAATAAAACATAGTCTAAGGCAGTCCAAGTAATTAGAACATAGATAGATGTGGAGTTTTAACTTGGCTCATTAAAAACCTTATCAAGACCAAAACCCAGAGTAGGAAAAAGATCTTGACAAGGAAAAGAGCACACAAGTTAAAACTCATCTATGCCTAATTAACTTGGATGCACAATAAGATGATAGTCTCGTGGATCATAAACCAAGGAGGCTTGGGATCAGGTTTCTTCCATCTATGCTCCATAGTAGCTCCGAGGTATGCTCCTCCTGCTCAGCTACAAGCTCACCGTGCTCCTCCTCAGGTTCAAGCTGAATGTCTTGGTCCATGCTCATATCATCCTCTCCTTCTTCAAAAGGATTTGACCTCAAATCCAAGTCATCTGCAACAAAAGGAAAAGGATTAGTAATTTCAGAACTCGGAAAATCATGGTACTTACCTAGCATGAGCGTGGGCTTGTAGTGTGCATCAGGAGGATTTTCTTTGAAGAGGAAGAAGCAGTTGACAGGTTTAGTTTGTTCCCAATCTGGTGGTCTGATCCGTTTGTCTCCGGCTCCTCTTTTGTTCCTTCTCATGCGCCTCCCAGCTTCTCCAAGACCTCGATTTTGTGGCTCCATATCTGGTGGTTTGAATCGATTGTCTTCCTCTCTTTTTCCAGTTCTTCTAGTGAACTTCAAGACGCCTTTAGAACCTGCATTAGACCAGTGCTTGTTTGAGTAGTCAAGAGAAGATGACATTAAGACTGGTTCTGGAATAGAAAGGATCGCTTGCTCCATGTTTTCAACCATAGTCAAACTCCTTTGTGATTCATCTTGTGAATCTTCTTCTAGGACCTGCGAATCAGAAAGAAAATTGCTTGGTTGCACCAGCTCTGAGATGGTTAGTGTATCAAGAACAAATCAGATTGAATCAAGGAAAGATCACACTTATCCTCAGAGGATTTCTCAGGGAAGGTAGATTGATTCTCGTTTTTCTCAGGTTGATCTTCTTTGATGTTGTTCTCAGCAGCTTCTTCTTGCACCATAGGTTTAGCATTCGCCTCTTTGCTCCCTTGATCAGTCAGCTGTGCCTTAGGAGTAGAGCTTGGTTTCTTTTTCTCGCTCTCAAGTTTGCTACTCTCCTTGCGTTTATTGGAGGCATGCGTTTGCTTCAGGTAGCTGTGATACTCTGGAGCATACTTCCTTCTCAGCAATCTCCTGAGTTCTCTCCAAGTAGTGACAGGGGTTTTTCTGTAGTACCACCGGTCTTCCAGTTCTTGTTTCCACCAAGTACGAGCCTCTCTTGGGAGTTGATCAACTGCATAAGCGAAACGTTTCTCCTCTTTGATGCTGTCGCAGGTATACAGATTCTCCAAGTTCTTCTCCCACTCTAGATAGTGTCTTTCCCCTGAAAAAGAAAAGAGTTGAACTCCTTTAGTATTTTGATAATAACCAGGGCGAAAAGAACCAAATCGGTTATGGGTTTTGAGGTGTGAGAGGTTTTATTTGGTCTGCTCTTGGTTAAGCTCATTGGAGAGTCTGGTGGCTTGGGTTGCAGTTGTTGTTCGTCCTTTATCCTTGACTCATGTCGTCTGGCTTCCTTAGGCTTCTCATACTCTTGCCGTAAGGTTTTAAACTCGGCCTGGATCATCTTCTTCAACTCTGCTGCTAAAGCTTTCATCAATGGGTTGCTAAGCTGTGCTGCACTTTTCTTGTCACCATCACCATCATCATCAGCAGCCATGGTTCCTGAAAAAAATCAGAGACAGAACTCGCAGTAAACAGTTCTCAAAGGAAATAACACAAATTGCTCTCAAAACAGATTTCATCCGATCGCAACAAATCGAGCAAAAGAAATATCAAATCGTGTCCAAATATCACGAAACCAATTTTGTTAAAAGCTAGACTCAACCTAGTTTCTAGAACACTTTGAATCGCAACAAACAGACGAGTCGATATTTTTAAACAAATCGCACAAGTTGAGACACGGATCCAGTTCGGGATATGAAGAGTTTCTAAAACTATCAAGTTGCAGCTAGGTTTCGAAGCACAAACGATTAGATCCAGCTTAAACAACAAACAACGACAATGAACAGACAAGAGAACACTCCTAAACAGAACGCAAACAGACCCAAACAACAACACAAATCGAAATCACACAAACAACAACCAAAAGCAACTGAAGTTGAAAGGTCACAACAACAAATCGCTTGAGATAACACAGATCCAACCCTAACAACTGATAACAACGAAGAACAAACAGATTAGCACTCATAGACAGTTCGCAAACACAACAGAAGCATCAACACACAACTAAAACAAAACAGATCTAAATCGTGAAACACAAGAAACCGAATAGTCATAACACAAAGAAGGAAATCGACAAGATCTGGTTCACTTAGCTTTGTCAAGGTGCTCTGATACCACCTGAAGTGATTCTACCTAGAATCGGCCTTGCCAAACTGGCTAAGGATTGAACCGAATGGATGGAACTCGTGATGTGGTGGAGTGAATATGGTTTGCGGAAGAGATGAACTCGTATGGAAGATGAATAGATGATTTGCGATGGTGATAAGGTGGGATAGAAGATAGTGATGGATCTTGTACAAGGGATGAAAGACTTGAACAAGAGACTTGAAGATCTCAACGATATGACTCACGCTGAAATCAACAAGGAACTTGAAGAATCTAGTGATACGACACACACAAGATTCAACAAGGGTTCTACTTGGATATTACACACCAAGGAGAGGGTTTGATCTTTCTTAAAATAGTTTTGGATAAAAGAAAAGATGAGTTCGGTTGGAGACAAGAGAGGGTTTAAATAGGGCGTGGAACAGGCTCCACAAACCCTAAGCCAAAACGCAGGGCTTAAGTAAAAAATAAAACTTAGAAAATAAAACATAGTCTAAGGCAGTCCAAGTAATTAGAACATAGATAGATGTGGAGTTTTAACTTGGCCTCATTAAAAACCTTATCAAGACCAAAACCCAGAGTAGGAAAAAGATCTTGACAAGGAAAAGAGCACACAAGTTAAAACTCATCTATGCCTAATTAACTTGGATGCACAATAAGATGATAGTCTCATGGATCATAAACCAAGGAGGCTTGGGATCAGGTTTCATCCATCTATGCTCCATAGTAGCTCCGAGGTATGCTCCTTCCTGCTCAGCTACAAGCTCACCGTGCTCCTCCTCAGGTTCAAGCTGAATGTCTTGGTCCATGCTCATATCAATAGAGGACATTCATGTGAGGCTTGACAGGATCCAGGAAGATCAACAAACATCAGGAAACAGAAGGAGAAACCACAACCGGACAGGATCCAGAGATGATGGAGAATCTTCTTCCGATCAAAGCCAGAGGAGGTCCCAAAGGCGACAATCCAACCGGAACAGGGGCAGAGATAACCCTTTCGCTGGAGAGCCTAGACGGCCAGAAAACCATCTTGGAGGCTTGAAGCTTAAGATTCCCCCATTCCATGGGAAAAATGATTCGGATGCCTACCTTGAATGGGAACGAAAAGTTGAGCTTGTCTTTGACTGCCAACAACTATCAGATCGTAAAAAGGTAAGGCTTGCTGCCACTGAGTTTAATGGTTATGCACTAAACTGGTGGGATCAAATTGTGTCAAACAGGAGGAGACGAGGAGAAGAACCCTTGGAGGATTGGGAAGAACTTCTCACTCTTATGAGAAAGCGGTTTATACCAGCCCATTACTTGAGATATCTTCATCAGAACTAAGGAGACTGACTCAGGGCACCAAAAGCGTGGATGACTACTACCAAGAAATGGAAATGATGCTTAGAGGAGAAGTTGATGAGGATCCCGAGGCTACTATGGCACGGTTCCTTACTGGACTCAACCGTGAGATCCAAGACCGCATGGAGCTCCAATACTATGATGATCTAGCCGAGATGTTGCATAAGGCCATTCTGGTAGAGCAACAAGTTAAGAGGAAAGGCTTCACACGGCCTACTTACCAGTCTGCTTCAAAACCAAATCCACAAGACAAAGGTAAGTCTCTTTTCCGAACAAATACGGATGTTAAAACTAATCCGGTTGTTGCTGTGGACAAAACAAAGCAGGAAGCGACTCCTAACTGAGCTAGGGAGATCAAGTGCTTCAAGTGTCACAGGCTTGGCCACTATGCCAACAAGTGTCCAAACAACCGCGTGATGATCATGCGAGAAAGTGGAGAGATTGAATCCGCATCTGATTGGGAAGATTCGGGACCCATCTATGATGAGGAACCGGAGCAAGAAGAGGAACTGGACCTACCAGCCAAAGGGCAACTCCTTGTGATAAGGCGAGCCTTGAACGTCCAAGCAAGGTTGATGATCGGGTCCAACGAGAAAATCTCTTCCACACTCGTTGCCATATCAAAGACAAGGTATGCAGTTTAATCATTGATGGTGGGAGCTGTACTAACGTGGCTAGTGAGTCTCTTGTCAGGAAATTAGGTTTGGAGACCAAGAAGCACCCACGGCCCTACAAGCTTGAATGGCTGAATGACGATGGAGAAATGCAAGTCAAGGACCAAGTGGAAGTTTCTCTTACCATTGGACGATATGAGGACAACATTCTGTGTGATGTCCTGCCCATGGACGCAGGCCACATACTCCTTGGACGGTCGTGGCAATATGACAAGCGTGTGATGCATGATGGATTCACTAACCGTCATTCTTTTGAGCATCAAGGGAAAAAGATCATCCTTGCGCCCTTGACTCCTCATGAGGTGTACCAAGATCAGCTCCAACTCAAAGAGAGCCGCAAACAAGACCAATCCAAAACCGATTCTAAGGGTAAAAAGTCCAATTTTCTTGTTAAGGCTAGTCAAGTTCGAAAAACTCTTTGTTCCAATCAGTCGATGATCCTTCTTTTGTTTAAGGAAACACTAATGGCTCAATCTGACCAAACACCGGAGCTTCCGAGTGAACTTAAACAGCTTTTGCAGGATTTTCAGGACGTATTTCCCGAAGAGAACCCGGCTGGACTGCCTCCCATACGCGGCATTGAACACCAAATCGACTTTGTGCCGGGAGCTTCCTTGCCAAACCGGCCAGCTTACCGAACCAATCCAGTTGAAACCAAGGAGTTGCAAAAGCAGATTGGGGAGCTCATGGACAAGGGGTACATCCGCGAGAGCATGAGTCCTTGTGCTGTACCAGTCCTCTTGGTTCCAAAGAAAGGTGGGAGTTGGCGGATGTGCGTTGATTGCCGAGCCATTAACCAAATAACAGTTAAGTACCGACACCCTATTCCTCGCCTTGATGACATGCTTGATGAACTCCACGGTTCTTGTGTCTTTTCTAAAATTGATTTGAAAAGTGGATATCATCAGATTCGAATGAAAGAAGGTGATGAATGGAAAACAGCCTTTAAAACGAAACTAGGATTGTATGAATGGGTTGGCCATGCCATTTGGGCTTACTAACGCACCTAGTACTTTCATGAGGCTGATGAATCATGTTCTTAGATCATTCATAGGCATTTTTGTGGTGGTATATTTCGATGATATCTTGATTTATAGCAAGAGTTTTCAGGAACATCTGTCTCATTTGAAATCGGTTCTTGAAGTGCTTAGGACAGAACAACTCTTTGCTAATTTCAAGAAATGTACCTTTGCAACAGATAATCTCGTGTTTCTTGGGTTTGTTGTAGGAGCTGAAGGCGTCCGAGTGAATGAGGAGAAGGTCAAGGCCATCCGTGATTGGCCCACGCCTAAAACCGTTGGGGAAGTTTGAAGCTTCCATGGACTAGCCGGTTTCTACCGCAGGTTTGTAAAGGACTTCAGCACATTGGCTGCCCCACTCACTGAGATTATCAAGAAAAGCGTTGGGTTCAAATGGGAACAAGCTCAAGAAGATTCATTCCAAGAACTCAAAGCTAAGTTAACCAACGCTCCTTTACTCATTTTGCCCAACTTCTCTAAGACTTTTGAGATCGAATGCGATGCTTCAGGAGTTGGCATTGGTGCTGTTTTGATGCAGGAAGGGAGACCAATTGCGTTCTTTAGTGAAAAGTTGGGAGGAGCTACCTTGAACTATCCCACTTACGATAAGGAACTGTACGCATTGGTGAGGGCTTTGCAAACTTGGCAGCACTATCTTTGGCCAAAGGAGTTCGTGGTTCACACAGACCATGAGACTCTCAAGCATCTGAAGGGACAGCAAAAGCTCAACAAACGACATGCCAGATGGGTAGAGTTTATCGAAACATTTCCTTACGTCATCAAGTATAAGAAAGGAAAAGAAAATGTCGTAGCTGATGCTTTGTCTAGGAGGTATGCTTTGATCACAGTTATGGATGCTAAGGTGCTAGGGTTTGAGCAGATTAAGGAATTGTATGAAGCAGACCTAGACTTTAAGGAACCGTATCTAGCTAGCTCTAGGATCGCTTTTGGGAAATACTTTAGAAATGATGATTTCTTGTTCTTTGCCAATCGTTTGTGTATCCCTAACTGCTCTTTGAGGAACTTGTTGGTTAGAGAAGCACACGGTGGTGGTCTAATGGGTCACTTTGGCATAGAGAAGACGCTTAAAACCTTGCAGGACCATTTCTATTGGCCCGGGCTGAAGAAGGACGTGATCAAGGTCTGCACTCGTTGTGAAACATGCAAATGTGCCAAAGCCACAGCTCAAGCTACAGGTAAGTACCTCGCTTTGCCCATTCCTGACCAACCTTGGACTGATGTGTCGATGGACTTTGTGCTAGGACTGCCTAGGACTAGGACCGGCAAGGATTCAATTTTTGTGGTCGTTGATAGGTTTTCGAAAATGTCTCATTTTATACCTTGTCACACCACTGATGATGCCGTGCATATTGCTGAGTTGTTCTTTAGGGAAATAGTTCGATTGCATGGAATGCCTAAGTCCATTGTTTCAGATAGGGACACTAAGTTCTTGAGTCATTTTTGGAAAACACTTTGGGCAAAACTAGGAACCAAGCTTTTGTTTTCAACTACTTGTCATCCGCATACTGACGGGCAAACTGAAGTAGTGAATAGAACCTTGTCTACTTTGCTTAGGGCTGTTGTGAAAAAGAACCTGAGAACTTGGGAAGATTGTTTGCCTCATGTTGAATTCGCTTACAATAGTGTTATGCATTCGGCCACTAAGTTCTCACCCTTTGAAATCGTGCATGGATTTAATCCCTTGTCTCCCATGGATTTGATTTCTTTACCTTTGAGTGAAAGGGCCAGTTTGGATGGGAAAAAGAAAGCTGAACATGTTAAGAAAATCCATAAGAAGGCCAGGGAAAACATTGAGCAACGGACCAAGCAGTACGCGGACAAAGCCAATAAGCACCGGCGTGAGCAGACGTTTGAAGAAGGCGATCTTGTGTGGATCTACTTGAGAAAAGACCGTTTCCAGCTGAAAGGAAATCCAAGCTCACCTTGACTTGATTTCCTTTATATTCTTCCTTCTCCACATTTTGTAAACACTTTTTTGATCATTTTTAATAGAAATTTCTATTTTGAGACTTGTTCTCTCTTTTGTTCTTCGTGAGCAAATATGTTGTTTGGTGCGTCACATCCATTCAACGCCCCTGAGTCCAGCGTCTTGGTGCGTCACATCCAAGGTTGGCTAAGGGTTGGGTATACTGAAGGCCTTCCGCATCCTTCAACGCTCCCATCGATCCACCAGTTCCGGATTTGCTAGTAGCTTATCCCGGTCCATATCCAAATCGACAATACCATTCATTCAAGTGCTAAAAATCGTGGGCTAGTTCTTATCACCACGCGTCAGCTCCTGGGAAGCTGCTCTTTCCTGTGCGGCCGTTCTTTCTTGTCTATTTTGCTGTTCTGCGATTTCGGCTACCATGTTCCTCAGCTCGGTGATCGCCGCGTTCTCTGGCTGCTTCCGTGATGATTGGGTCCTCGATCGGCATTCCGAATCGGGTGAGCGCACTGGCGGAGGTCCCGGTTATCCCGATCGCTCCTTCGGCGGATGTCCCGGCGGCAGTTGCTCCGGTCCCGCCCGCCGATGTACCGATGGCTGGAATTCCCGTTCCGGTCGTTCCCGTGGCGGCTGCGGCCGGTTGGTTGGTGGTATCGTCGCTTCTTCTGGTCATCGTTTTCGTTTCGTATCCTTTTCGTTCTTAGGGTTAAGAATATTTCTCATCCCCACAGACGGCGCCAAACTGTGAGAGCTTAAACTCACACTGTCAAAACTTATATTTAGTGGGGGCTCGAAAATTCTATTTATAAAGAACTAAAAGACCGAAAATGCAAAAGAGAGATTTTTATTGATATTTTCCGAAAGTACAAGGGCAATTAGCAAAAGCTGAAAAGTCTTAAATTGTTAAAACTCCTAATACTCGGATCTGGGATGGGATTAACCCTTACATGAGCGTACATATATATACTGACAATCCTAGGAGGCTAAGACTTCAGATTTCCGATGTGGGACCTTGTCTTTCGCTCCCAGCCGCCGACCTAAGCTTTCTGGGCCCGATTTCCGGCCCGAGAGTCTTCCGTGATCCGTCTGCGCATCCTGACCCAAATCTGGCCCGCCGATGAATAGTGACCCGTGAATAGTAAACCAGTGAATAGTAATCCGATGAATAGTAATCCGAATTTTCGGTTTAGACTCAATTTGATTTTTCGGTTAACTTTGCCTCGGGATGAATAGTGTTCCGAGCGTTTTACGGCTTCTGAGATTTGAACCGCCCGTTTTTTGTTTGAACTTCCAGCCGCCGGTTTCGGTATTGATGGCCAGCCGCCGGTTCCTCTGGCTCGTGTGCTCGGCGACTGGTCCATGGACGGCTGGACGTTCGTCACGATCTTTCGGGGAATGTTTATGGACATCTTTTGAGTCAGGACATGCAAATGGAATGATCTTCGGGTCGTTCTGGACATAGAGTTATGTTCGACGGTCGGTCGGCTGGACGATGTTCGGATAATGAGTCTTGACTTGAGAAATGATCGTGGGCATATGATGAAGACTCGGCGGCTGCCTTATCCCAGCCGCCGGCCGTGGGTCAAAGAAGACCCGGCGGCTGGCACTTATCCCAGCCGCCGGCCATGGTCGTGTGAAGACCCAGCGGCTGGCCTTATCCCAGCCGCCGGCCGTGGACGAGTGAAGACCCGGCCGCTGGCACTTATCCCAGCCGCCGGCCATGGTCGTGTGAAGACCCGGCGGCTGGCCTTATCCCAGCCGCCGGTTGATGGACCAAGACGACCCGGCGGCTGGCCTTATCCCAGCCGCCGGTTGATGGACCAAGACGACCCGGCGGCTGGCCTTATCCCAGCCGCCGGTTGATGGACCAAGACGACCCGGTGGCTGGCCTTATCCCAGCCGCCGGTTGATGGACCAAGATGACCCGGCGGCTGGTCTTATCCCAGCCGCCGGCCGTGGCATGATGAAGACCGGCGGCTGGCCTTATCCCAGCCGCCGGTTGATGGACCAAGACGACCCGGCGGCTGGTCTTATCCCAGCCGCCGGCCGTGGCATGTTGAAGACCCGGCGGCTGGCCTTATCCCAGCCGCCGGTTGATGGACCAAGACGACCTGGCGGCTGGTCTCATCCCAGCCGCCGGTTCGTGTCTTGGACGGGTCGTGGGCAGTTTGCCTTAGCTCGTCCGTTCGATGTTCGGGATTTGATCTCGACCTTGACTTCTCGTTCCGTCAATCTTCGAGGAGGGGATTTCGACCCCAACATCTGGTGCGAGCGTAACAGTAGGCTACATAGAAACAATTTCAAGTCGACAGACTCTATTCTCCGTCAAATAGATAGCTTGGTCCGAACTAGAATAAGTACTTTCAGAACAACGACGACATCGTGGCATCGGCTATGCTCCAACTCTGGTTCGATTCTTCTTCAACTCCACCTTGATCACTCTCTCCCTCGACTGTTCCGCCTGTGACAGTCAACTATTTGGTTCAAAATTAATTTCTCTTTTTTTTTCCAAGTTTTTTAGTATGTTAATTTGGGCTGTGTAACCCAATGCAAAACTTAAGTCCGGGCTGGGCTTGTGCATACTTTTTATATTCTTCTTTGCTTTAATATAGTAAACCTTTGCTCAAAAAAAATTTCATAAGAAAAAAACAAAAATCTGATATAGAATATATATATATATATATATATGAAAATTATGAAAATTATGAATTGAAAACATAGTGTTGTTAAATATACTGAAAAAATATAAGTTGTTTATTGTGAGAAACGAAAGTCACATTGTCAAAACATATATTTTATGTGGGATCAAAAAATCTAATTTATAAGAACTTAAGGACCGAAAATGCAAAAAAAAAATATTTTTATGAATATTTTTCGGAAGTACAAGAATAATCTGCAAAAGCTTAATGTCTTATATTGCAGGAGACTCTCATACTCGAATTGAGATGGTCTCAGCCTAGTACAAGCATGTATATTTATACTAAGAGACCTAAGGTGCTAAAACTTCTTATTTACGATGTGGGACATTGCTCTCGCTTCCAGCCGCCGACCTAATCTCCACTGGGCCTGATCCGAGGCCCAATGACTCTAAGTTTTCGCCACTTGATCGGATCCCGTCCAAGCCCAACTTTTTCGACCTATGAATAGTAAACCGCAAGTAGTGGACCGCAAACACTTAACTCGAACCCTGATCAAGTTTGAATTCTTTTCCGGTTAAGTCTTCCCGGGTCACGAACAATGGTTTAACGGCTTCCGCGCGAATGTTATTCCGAATGCTTTTCTCGACGATCAATCCATTGAGCATTGGACCAGATGCCATGCTTGAAGGGAAAGAGGAGGGCGGCTGTCTTTTCTGGATTGAGCCAGGCGCCAGGTTTGGAGAGCGCAATGAAGGGCGGCTAGTCTTCACAGTGCATGTCTGGATGAAAAGAAGAGGGCCGGTGGCTTCTTGGACAGAGCCAGGCGCCGTGCTTGGATGAAGAAAAGAGGGCGCCTGGGTCTCTCTCGGTCTCAGCCAGGAGCCAGGTGCCATGTCTGGATGAAAAGAGGAGGGCGGCTGGCTTCTTGGACTGAGCCAGGCGCCGTGCTTGAATGAAGAAAAGAGGGCACCTGGCTCTCTCTGGTCTGAGCCAGGCGCCATGCTTGGATGAAAAAGAGAGCGCCCGGCTCTCTCTCGGTCTGAGCCAGGCGCCATGTTTGAAGAAAGAGAAGAGGGCGTTTAGCCCTTCGAGATAGCATGGGTGGCTGGCCTTTGACGGGAGAGTTGGGTGGCTTGCTCTGCACAAGCATTTGGGGCGGCTGGCCCTAAATAAGAGGCTTGGGTGGCTGGCCGTGACCCATATGTTCTTTTCTTCGTTCATCAATCTCCGAGCAGGGGATTTTGACCCCAACATTTATTAAAAAGTATAATAACTTTAAGTGACAAATATGTCAAATGTAAATATTTTCTAATATATATAAAGATTTTACTATATATATTACAATAATAGATTTTTAATATATATATACAAACTTACATACTAAAATATAGGGAAACTGCTGATTCTAATCCATTATTTGATTTTGAATGAAAATATAGGACCCTTATTGGACATTCGACAAAAGTAACCAATTGGGGTAGTGAAATATGATTGTCTCCCTAACGATCAAACAAAAAAACGAAGGAAAAATGACCGCTTATAACCCGCAGGAAGTCTGCTCACGAATTATACCATACTAGTATTACGACCCGTGCCATGCACGGGCATCAGCTATTGTAACAAAAATATTATAAATATAATTGGGTAAAGAATACCAATTTAAAATTTGGTAGTAGATAAAGTAAAATATATAATTATACCATACATGTATATCGGCTATTTAAAATCTACATATTTTTATATTATAACTGGATAAAAGATGTAAATTAAAAATGCTAATATATGCGGTCAATAATTTTATAACAATCGGTATGCACTTAAATAAAGTAATAGAAAAGTAAAATATAGATTAAGGAAAAAGAGCATAATTTGCATCTTTAAAAGTTACATACGCAATTCCATTAACCGTTCGTAAGTCTTCGAAACTGGTAAAATGTTAGGGTCTGTTTAAATTTTTAAAAAGTTTCAAGTAAAATAAATCATCAGTAGCAGATCTATTCTCTTCATCCACTTTGAAAAATTTGAAGTTTTAATTGTCTATTTTTCGACACCATCCTCAACATCGTCATATGTTGCTTCCTAAGAATATATAAAAAAAAGTTAAATCTTAAATTTATTGATAATAAAAAATAATGGTTATTGTTATTGTTACCTTAGTTTTTGAAAGAATTTGATCAATAGTTTGATTCAATGACATTTTCAATTTGAGATAGAATCATACAATGGTGGTATAAAAGGATTAAGTTGATAGAGTGAAAGAGATAAAAGTTTTGAAGTAGAAAATAAATGAGTTCAACTTAAATGAGTATAACATTTGTTTTGATAGTTTTTTTTTTTGGTTGAAAGCCGGGTTAGTGCCCCCGATGTTTTATTAAAAATTAAAAAATCGAACTACAAACGTACTTGTCTAGCAACTGGTAAACCGTCTAAATCATCTTTATATAAAGAAGCAACAAATTGAGGAACAGCCTCGAAAAAATGCAAACCTAACTGTAAAGTAAACGCATAGTTCGCCAATCCATCGGCAAGACGATTGGCCTCCCTATACACATGACGAATTCGGACAATCCAGTCCCTTGATAAGAAGCCATAGCACAAACGTACTAGGAAGGACAGCGGATGACCATCACTGATCCCTGCTTTCAAGAACCCACCACAATCTCAGAATCAACCTCCAGCTCAACTCTCGATATACCTTTTTCCCATGCCAAACACAGTCCATAATACACACCCCAAAGCTCTGCTAAAGGAGCAGTGCAACTCCCAATATGCAGAGCGAAACCTCCTATCCACACACCATCGCCATCTCGAAGAGCACCACCAGCCGTAGCCTGTCCAGGATTCCCATGGGAGGCACCATCAGTGTTGATTTTTGTCCACCCATGGCACGGAGGAGTCCACGCAATGAGTCTCTCCTCACGTTGGATCTGCGGTCCGTGAGCCCGATTTTCCCGGTGTGCTTCGAACGACTCTTTTGCCATATCCTTCAGGAAGCGTGTTCTATCTCTACACTTTCTCGTTCCTCCAAATATGTTCGCACATCTCCACTTCCACCCCCACCAAACTCCTATTGCAAACACCGTCGCCCAAGCATAAGTCTCCTTCTCTGCGTTCTCACTAAGATTTATAAACAGCCATTCCCGTAGCGGCAGAGAGAAAAAATCCGGTTGCTTTTCTCGGAACAAGTCGTTGCCAAATTCCAGACATTGCTGGGCAGTCCCGTAAAACGTGAAGAATCGACTCCACACCTCCTCTGCAAACCGAACAAATACTCGAGTCACTCAAATGTCTACGAGCTAGTTCCAAGTTCGTCATCACCGCATGATTTGCGACTAGCCACAAGAAACATCGGACTCGTTCAGTAGCAACAACTCCCCAAATCTTTTCAAAAAGCTTCTCCATACACGGCCCCTGAATCTCTGATCTCAGCAGCATAGTATAAGCTGAGCGTACAGTAAATTTCCCATCAGTATTCTCCCCCCACGATAAAGTATCCACTGATCCTGTTATATTGTCAACAACGAAGGCATTAAGTTGCAGGCGGACGTGATCGGGGATCAAGTGATTAATGTGGTTTAAATCCCACCCGATCCCAGTTCGCCACACGTCGCATACTCGCACATCTGCATTTGCCGCCATATCCTGCCCATCAACAAATTTCATTAACGGAGTGTTCATGATCCATCTATCACTCCAAAAACGGATGTCTTTCCCATTACCGACTACCCAACTCTTCCCCGATAGTACCACCTCCCGGATTCCGATGCATATGCCGCGCCAAGTCGACGACCAATGTCCCTTTCCGACAAGCCACGAACTATCATGAATGTCACCGACTTTATATTTTGCTCGGAGAACCCGTGACCATAAACTCTGCTTATCATTCAAGAGCCGCCAACTCACTTTCCTGATAAGCGCTTTGTTCATTTCCACAGACAAACGAATTCCCAGGCCACCATCTTTTTTTGGTGTACAAACTCGTTTCCAAGCGACGAGATGTTGTCTTTTCTTCTCCGCCGTACTGCCCCATAGAAACGATCGAGACAGCTGGTCTAGCCGAGTTGAAGTCGACTTAGGAAGCACGATTGTGTTCATAGCATGCACCGGGATAGAGGATAAAACCGCCTTAGTGAGTGTCAATCTACCCGCAAAACTCAGGAACCTGCCCTTCCAGCCTGACAGACGCGAAGAAACTTTCTCAATCACTTATGTAGCATGGGCTTGCCGAGATATTTTCCCAAATCTCTTGTCGAACTAATCCCACTCTCCTCTGTTATTTTCTTTTCAAGGTCACGACTCACATTGTTAGAAAAGAATACCTTCGACTTGGCCAAGCTTACACGCTGACCAGAGGCGTGGCAGAACTTCTCAAGTACAGTTCGAATCACCCGCATCTGACTCACAGATGCCTCTGCAAAAAGAATCAAGTCATCAGCAAAGCAGATATGAGAAAGCTTGGGACCCCCACGTGATAGGCTTATAGGCTTCCATTCTTTTACGTCCACTGATATTTCAATCAGATGACACAATCTTTCCAAACACAGAACAAAGAGGTATGGCAATAAAGGGTCGCCTTGCCGCAGTCCTCGTTCCGGTTTAAACGCTTCTGTTTTCTCCCTATTCCACAGAATTGTCATGGATGGTTCGACCACCCCTCTCATGATCCATTTTCGCCAATTCTCAGTAAAGCCTGCAACCTTCAAGGTATCTTCCAGAAAATCCCAGCGTATACGACCATACGCTTTCTCCAAGTCGAGTTTCAGTAGCATCCATCCTCTTCCCCCTTTCTTCCTTCTCATTGAATGAATTGCTTCCTGAACGATGACGATGTTGTCTGAACTTAACCGACCAGGGATAAAACTCGCTTGAGCGGGTCCGATCAACTTCGGCATCACCTTCTTGAGTCGCTTGACCATAGTCTTTGTTATAATCTTAAATAAGACGTTGCAAAGACTAATAGGTCTAAACTGAGCCATAGTCTCTGGTTTTGCCACTTTCGCTATAAGGACTACCAGAGCATCATTCATCCCTTCCGGTAATATTCCATTTTGAAAAAATTCCAGAGCAAACGTAACCACAGAATCTCCAACAGCATCCCAACACTTTTGGTAAAACATAGGCTGAAAACCATCAGGACCAGGGGCCTTAAATCTACCCATGCCGCGTACAGCACTCTCCACTTCTGAAGCTGTAAACGGCCTGTTTAGATCAGCAATTTCTGTTTTGGAAAGCCTAGTATAACCCATTTGAGGAAGATTCTGCGTCACATCATTCCCATTATCCAAGGCGTAGAAGTTTCTATAGAACTCGATCGCCATTTTCTCCAATTCATCTACATCCGAGACCCACCTTCCATCACTATCTTTAAGCGAATCAATTCGATTCTTAATTACTTCTTCGAATAATAGTTGACAAGTGGAAGAAATTCGTGTTCCTATCTCCCAGGGCTACCCATTTCTCCCGAGATTTCTGAAACCAAAGAGTTTCTTCTTGTTCAAGGACCAAGTTAAGCTCATCCAACAAAGCCGTTTCCTGCTGAATCATAGCATCGGTTTGATGAATATCCAACTGGTCCTGGACCCGCTGAATGTCCCAAAGCAACTTTTCTTTGCGTTTCTGGATATGTCCAAACACTTCCCGGTTCCACTCTTTAATTTCTCTTGCAGACCGCGTAAAGCGTCTGGAGTGGAAATATCCTGATTCCAAGATGTTGCTAGAAGTTCTTTAAAACTAGGATGCTCCAGCCAGGCTGCCTCAAAGCGAAATGGTCTTCTCTTTGGATCCCCTTTTTTCACCGGATTCAGCTGAATATAAAGAGGAGCATGGTCTGAAGCCAAGAATGGTAGGTGTTTAACGGTTGAAGATTGTCTGCTTAACCTGGTCTGAGGACAACAAAGCACTCGATCCAGTCTCTTCGCAACATAGTTCGTCGCTTCTCTTCCCCTCCTCCAAGTAAACTTGTTACCTGAGAAACCCATCTCAATTAAAGAGAGTTCGTTAATCCAATCTCCAAATATCAAAGAGTCCAAAGATAAACGGCCATTGCCTCCCGTCCTCTCATCGAGTCTTACGACTGTGTTGAAATCGCCGCCAATAATAACGGCCCATTCACTCCTTCTATAACCTCCTTAAGCTTTCCCCAGAGGCCACTTCGTCTGGAGACCGTCGGCGCAGCATACACAACGATAACATGCTGCACATCTGCCCCATTAACCACCCGAGCATGAATAAACTGGTCCGATGAGTCCTCGACCGTGACAGAGCCAACACTCGCTCTCCACAATAGCCAAATACCACCGCTCTGACCAACAGCATCAACTCTGTAGGAGTTCTCAAACCCCATAGCTTGACAGATCCGACTAGCTCTGTCACCACCAGCGTGTGTTTCAAATAGGGCCAGCATATCTGTATGAAACTTCTTAAGTAAATAGCGAATGGAACGTCTGAAGTTGGGTTTATTAGCCCCCCGGCAGTTCCAGAGAATAACATCCATCATCATAAATATCTTCACAAAGTGGACTACCGGGGCAACCCGTTAAGCTTAAAAGTGTCCGGTGGATTCTTCTCCACCTCCTCGGGAATATTCCGGACGACAATGCTCGTATTATGTGCCTGGTCATGTCCTTCCTCCAATTGCATCTCCGTATTCCCCTCTGTATCCTGAACCACATGGTTTAGATCATCACAGTTTTCTTTATCCGCCCTAAAAGCACTGACTGCCATCGATACAGATGTAGGCTCAACTCTCAGTCTTTTGCCGGAAGCTAGACGTTCAAACTCTCCTCTTATTGGTCCAAAAATCAGACCCTTGACAGGTCTATTCTGTTTTTTGTTTCGATTTCGAGCCCACTAAGGGGCCCAATTTATTGCCGCCTTTGTTTCTCTCCTTTGCAATGTCTTTGGTCTCGACTTTGCTCTTCCCGCCAAAGTCAGTCAGGTTCTTGTCTTTAGATTGGAACACGTTCCTTCCTTTCTTCATTCTTTCCAAAACGCTTTCGTTTTCCTTATTCTGCTCCAAATCAATCACGCTATCCCTTTGATCTTCCGATATTTTCTCAACCTCCGAATTTCCAAATCGGTTCGATATTGCCATATTCTCCACATTTGAATTTCCAGAGATCTCGCGAAGATTCCTTCCCAGATTCGCACTCGATTCACCCACCGTGATTTGCGCCCTCTTCTCCGATGCTCTGAATTTTCGTCCCGGTTTCCTAACCACCGTGTACTCTGACTCCTCCGGTGTATCTATCTCACACACCGCCGAAGTTTCTTCAGTGTTTTTATCGGATTCCTTTGCGGCAGACCTTTCACCTCTCGGTTAGGACAATTATGGACTGAGTGACCAAAAACGCCACAACTCGAGTAGATATTCGATAAGCCTTCATACTCAACATAGTATCTCTCCCCGTTGATCGTCACTGTACCTTTCAAGGGCTTCGATAAGTTCACTTCGACGCACACCCTCGCGAAGCGAGCACGCTCAAAGTACAGCGTGGTGAGATCAACCTTGACTGGTTTTCCTAGACCATGAGCTATCCCCATTAAGATCGCCCTATGGTAGAGATTAACTGGGATGTTCCATAATCTCACCCAAACTGGTGTCGTTGTTATGTCATCACAAAGCGGATCAAATTCCGGGGACCATGCTTGAACCGTAAGGTAGCTCCCGAAAGCTTTCCATGGCCCGCCGGTCAACGCACCCAAGTATTCTTCTTCAAGATCAAATCGGATCATAAAGAATTGCCTCGGAAGGTCAGTCACGTACATCCCTCCTTTTGGCTTCCACATCTCACGAAGTTTCCTGATCAACACTGAGATCGCAACGTTTCTGCCCAAAACCTTAACAATCATACACTGTTTCCATAATCCATTCATCACTGCAAGAACTTCCTCCCCTATTGTGATGACGGGTTCCCCATCCTCTCCATTAGGAAAGCTCAACTGTAATCTTTCTGCCACGAAGTCGTCGTCCATCATAATTTCCGGCTTTGGCCTTCCTCCAAAGCTTCCTCCAATGACTTTCTGCGCCCCTGATACGGTATTGATATTATGTATTTTTAACATATTTTGATTTGTTTTTAGTATTCGGTTTGAGTTTTGATTTGCATCTTTCGTTAGTTTTTCGAGTCTTTTATATTGTTTCGTGTCTTTTTATAGATTTTATGGAGTTCCGATGGAGTTTGGCGTTTACGGACATGTTCAAGTCGAGTTAATGTGGAAAAACACGAGAAAAGGACAAGGATTGTAGAACAATTTGGTTTGTAGCCTAATTCCATCTGGTCTGATCAGAATCCTTGATTGAATGCTCGGAGGTCTCCATTCGCGTGAGCTGCAAAACACCCAACTTGTAAATGGCATACCTCCTTCATATATACTCCGTTTGATCTGATTCTTCTACGAGGAGCTTTGTAATTGAGCTGAGAACATTTTCCAAGTGGTTTCATGCGTATAAGCCTCGTGGTTGAGAAGATATGCTTCGAACAATGAGCGTATGTCTTTGCTGCTTCCCATAGTCCTATCACTTGCCAACAAGACCAAGGGAACGACCGTTCTCTCAACAGAACGACCGTTCCCCGTCTCACTACTCTACCGACAAAAGAGAAAGAGAACGACCGTTCCCAAGGGAGAAGGACCGTTCCCCGACTCACCAACACCCACCTACTTCGATCGACCACTCAGAATGACCGTTCTCCTACAGAACGGTTGTTCCCCGTCGCACCTACTCCCCTTCACCTTGGCCTATATAATGAAATCACTCTTGATGCTTCAAGACACACCATCTTCTTCCTCCTCTCTTCTCTAGCTTCAAAGCATAGCTCCTTCTCTCTTTTAAGCTTTTATGTTTATGTTTTTATTTAGTTCTTGTTAGTTTCTTTTAAGCTTTAATCTTATGTTTTTAATCTTATGCTTTACTTTCAGTTCTTATCTTTATGCTTAATTAAGTTTTACTTTCAGTCCTCATTATCTATATTTACACTTTGTTTCAAGTTCTAATAAGTTATTTTCCGCTTTCATTATCTATTCAAGCTTTTATGATGAACTCTATAATCATGTTGTTTTCTTCTTTAATCATGTCTGAGTAGATCTCTTAGTTAGGTTAAGGTTTGTCAAAGGGATTCATGAGCTTTAGGGCTAAACACAAATAGGCTATTCAAATCAATATCTTCACCCTTGTTGTTCTTAATGCTTAGATCGAATTGATCACTTGATTTTATGATATGAGGTTTAACTTAGACAGAGAGAGTTGCTAGGTTGCTAGAAAGAACATTGGTGAGCAATTTATTCATTACCTGCGAGAGTAGATGCATAGGAGAATTGTGAACATATTAAACCTGATCTTAAGGCTTGTCTACGATTTCTAGTACTAACGAGAGTTGGGAATTCTAGATTGATAGACAAAGATATTGATACCACGAGAGTGGATTGATATTATCCTAGTGTTTGAGTTCTAGACTTACGCTTAATCATTGCCTGAATAGTTGTTGATCCTTTGCTCTGAATCTCCTGCGATATTCCTTGACCTAACGCTTGTTTAATATTATCTTACAACCAATTTCGCTCTTATTATTTGATATTTACAAAAACCAAAAACATATTGAATTGTCTTAGCTTTTGATTTAGCTCATTTTATCAAAGTGTGAAAACTGGTCTTCGTGGGATCGACCCTTAAATACTACTTCGTATGCTGTGCACTTGCAGTAGGAAATAAGGGTTTAAAACTCGTGTATCAAGTTTTTGGCGCCGTTGCCGGGGACCAAATATTCACCTTTAGTTTACGGCTGAATTATTAGACTAAGAACTTTACTGAACCGTTTTCTCTTCTTCTTTGTTTTTGTGTTTCAGGTGCATGTCCACAAGGAGCACGAGGAGCAAAAACAACAAGACCTTCTTAGCTTGACAAACGACGAGCTAGCAAGGATAGAACGAGAAAACAAAAGACGCAACACACCCGTCAAAGAAGCAGAAACGTCTGACACCGCCAACTCAGAGATGGGCGGACAAATAGACATCGCAGCTCAGCTGCTACAACTTTAGACAGCCATGGAGCATCTTCGTTTGCAACAAGAGAGGCAACTCGTTGCACAACCTGCCTTCGGGGACAAAGATGCGGCTCACGCATACTACCAAGATCGATCTGCGATCGTTACCCCGACCATCCAGAGGCAAGATTACGAGATCAAGTCTCAAATGATCGCCCTCGTGAAGCAACACCTGTTCCACGGTCTGCCTGCTGAGATTCCGATGGATCACATCGAGAACTTTGAAGAGATCTGTAGCACAACCAGCTCCAATGGTGTGCCCCCAGATTTTTTGAAGTGCAAGCTTTTCCCTTTCTCTCTTGCGGGAAAAGCATCACAGTGGTTAAAATCTTTACCACCACGCTCTCTACCGACTTGGGCTGATGCAAGATCAGCCTTCTTGGATAAGTTCTACACGAAATCCAAGACCGCAGCCTTGAGGAACAAGATCTCCTCATTCGAATAACAGTCCGGTGAATCCTTCAATGAAGCATGGGAGCGGTTTAAGGAGTACAAACGCGAGTGCCCTCACCACGGGTTTAGTGATGAGCAGCTGCTCAGCACCTTCTATGACGGAGTAGATTGGGACTACAGAAACGCCCTGAATGCAGCTAGTAACGGTGACTTCTACACTAAGTCAAAGGAAGGAGCTCTGGAGCTGATCGAGAACCTAGCCGCAAGTTCCAGCAACAAAAACCCAGAGTACGACAGAAAGAAGGTCAACAGTGTGGAGTCCAAGCAGATTGCGGAGCTCACAACCAAGGTTAACCTTCTCCTTAAGGGGAACCAAAAGTCCGTCCTCGCTCAAGTCCATGAGGAAGAAACCAGTGATGATCGGTGGAGGTCAATTATGTGAACGGGCAAGGATTCGGACAGAACCGCGGTTTCAACAACCAAGGTTTCAATACCCATCCGAATTTGTCCTATATGAGCACTAATGTGGAGAATCCTCAAGACCAGGTTTACCCTAAGAAAGGAGGACAGAATCAGATGGGCTTACAGGAAGGCTACTCCAACAACTACCAGGGTAGACAATTCGTCCCAAATCAGAACCGATTCCAAGGAGGAAATCAACAAAAGCAGCCCTTAATAAACTTGCAGCCCCAACCTTTCATAAATCCGCAGCCTTCATCTTCAGCAACCGGCTCCCAAGACGAGATGAAGAACATGATGCAACAACTACTGGCGGGACAGCAAAAAGCCGCGGCTGAGATCAATACAAAAATTGACACCATGTATGTGGACCTTAATGGGAAGTACGAAGCAGTACGGACTCACATGAAGCAGCTTGACACGCAGATTGCACAAACCGCTGAATCAGTTAAGAGGACATCAGGGACTCACGCAGTGGTGAACTACGTGAATGAAGGCCATGTGGAGAATCAGAGCTTGCAAGCTTCGGCATCTAACTCTCAAGACGAGCTGAAGTCTCTTATGCACTTAGTTCTACTCACCAACAAAAATCTGCTGATGAGGTCAATATCAAGGTGGACAGCATGTACAATGATCTCAACAATAAGTTTGAAGCTGTTTGCACTCGCATGAAGAAGCTTGAGATTCAGATTGGTCAAACTACTGAGGCATCAGAAAATCTTCCAGCAAGGGTATACATTCCTAAAGTGCCTTATCCAGTTTTACCTAAAGATCAGAGGGATCCCATCAGTGCAGAGAAACCAGCTGATTTTAAGAAGATAACTCAAGAAGAGATTAAGGCAGTCTTTGTAGAAGCAAGGAGTACACCACCAGCACTGAGGGTATTGCCTAAGGTTGAAGATCCCGGAAAATTCTTAGTCCCATGCTCCGTTGCTGGAGTTGAATTCAAGGACGCTCTTTGTGATTCCGGGTCTACTGTGAATCTCATGTCAAAGGCAATTGCAGAGAAGTTGAAAATTTCTAAGGTAAAGCCTAGTCATATGACTCTTCGATTTGCAAACACCTCTTCAACAACATCGTCTGGCAGCATTCACGATCTACCTGTCCGAATAGGGGATTGCCTAGTTCCAACCGATTTTCAGGTTGTGGAGATGAGAGAAGGTTATGGCATGCCCTTACTTCTTGGAAGACCGTTCATGGCTACTGTGGGTGCAATCATCGATATGCCAAATAGGCAAGTCTGCTTTTCCAAGATTGACAAGAATCTCTTCTACGAAGCCATTCCCATAGGAACAACCACACGCGCCTCTTGCATCTCAGCAATGGATAGAGAGGAAGCACGTACTCCGATTCCGCAAGCACCTGCCCCACCACCCGGGAAATTTAGGGAGAAGGCAAAGACGCAGGGAAACATGCAGTGCAAAAAGATGACGGGAGGTTCTCAAATGACTTTGATCCCTCAAGGATATGATGGAAACTCGGTTGACTACAAGGTGAAGTGCAAAGGTCGTCCTAAACCTTTCTCTATAGTTAGAGCTATTCTTCCATCAGAATTGAAAGAGAAGGGTATTGGTGTTGTGAATGGAATGCTGAGTATGGTTCTGAACATGAGGATGCCTGATTATGGAGCTTATTTTGAAGCAAGCTCTCAAACCCAGCCTAACTGACACATGGCACCAACGTCAAGCTTAGCGACGTAAAACAAGCGCTTTCGTGGGAGGCAACCCACCAGGTAACATGTAAATATCGTAAAAAAAATTTTTCGTTTTTGTTCTATTTACGTTTCTTGTTTTGTTTGAGATTGTTTTTGCAGGCGTTTATTAAGTGTTCGAGAAACCGCTCTGCTGGGAGTGAAGAGATCGATCGTTCTCTTACAAGAACGGTCGTTCTAGGCGGACGAACGATCGATCCGGGAGGAAGAACGGTCGTTCTATAAACCAATCCGTCTTCTCGCATATCACGACAGAACGACCGTTCTCTGCCTAGAACGGTCGTTCGCCTCACTTATCCACGACGGAACGATCGTTCCGGGGTAAGAACAATCGTTCCAAGGTTCGATTTCTTCCCCAAATTCAAATCAAAACCGGTTTTAACTTAGATTAAACCGGAAAAACACAATGTTTATCTAAGGGAACGATCGATTTGTATCATAAAACTCATCTTCATCGTTCTTCATTCCTCTTGTTCTTCCTCTAACTCTCTCAAATCTTGGGGGTTTTTATCAATTCTTGGTTCTAATCACTCAATGTTTCGAGCTCTTTCTGATTCTGGAAACCGTTCTCACAATTAACAAAGGTATGAGTTCGAAGTTCCTTGGAACCAATTCGCCATTGTTGAAGAAAATTGCTTGTCTCTTGTGTCCAATGTTGTTTGATGGTAAATTATTGCTAGATTCTTGTCTAGGATGGATATAGGAGCTTGATTTTAGGTTGAATTGATGGTTTCATAGCAAGAATGGAAATTGAGTTTTGGTTGTCCGAAAAAAAAAAAATCCGACCAAGTTGTAAAAAATGAGTTGTGCATTCGAATTCAAGGCTTTGAAGAACATTGATTCTTGTTATAATGATATATGAACTCATATTTGCCAAATGCTTGATGAATTTCCATGAAAAGTAGCTCATGAAAATTTTTTGTGCAAATTTGCTAAAATGGATCGAAATTTGTCGGTTTTGTAGGATGAGCGAAGTTCAACGAGAAGTAGGAAGCTCGAGCAACACGAGCAGGAAGCGTAAGACAGCGCATGACAAGAACCCGCTCAACAGACCCATAACCGGAAGGTGGGACTCATACGACACCAAGTATTTGGCGGATTTGCGCCAAACGAAACTTATGCCAAACCGGTTGGGCAGTGAGGCTACATTGGAGGCGTTGGGTCTGAAAGAGGATGTGGAGACTGTGTTCGAGAACATTGGGTTCGGACGGCTGTGGAAGATCAACGAGCCCATCTATCCGAAGTTCGTGAAGGAGTTCCTCGCGACTTGCCGTCTCACCTACGCCAATCCCAAAAAACCGAAAGCAAGTGAGGGTACTCTCACATTCTTCCTCAACAAGAAGCACTACGAGTACAGCCTCTTCGAGATTTGCGACATCTATGGTTTCCACAAAGGAGAAGACGTCAAGTTCTCCAAGTTCAGAAAAGAAGATGCGGATGAGTTCTGAGCGATCATTGCTAGTGGGCAGTATATCCCGCGAAATGCTAAGATAACCGCGATCAGGAATCCGGTTTTGAGAGTTGTGGTAAAGATCATCAGCAACACCTTCTTCTGCAAGAAGGAATCGGGAGCTGTACGAGATGATGAGTTGTGGATGCTGTTCTATGGAGTGAAGCATCTCATTCCAATGTACGCAGATTCAGACGGTCCTACCGAGAACTATGCTGCGGTGTTGTGTGATATGTTGGTGAAGATCAAGACGAGGCCTCCGAAGATAACATATGTAAGCAACATCCTCACGCCTATCTTTCAACACACGCAGGTTGATCTGTCCGGAGAGGAGGTTTTGAACAAATGGGAGAGTATTGACATCGACCATCTCATCCGTTGCACAGTCCTCAACAAGAAGGACGTCTACCAGTTCTATGGGCGCGACGGAGTGGCCCGTTTTTGTAGACTCCCGAACAGAGGTATCACTTCTCTCATTGATCAGGACAGTTTGGAGTTTGATGTTGGTCAGGAGTTTTTGATAGCAGATCCAGCGGGGCAAGTCGCACAAGTTTCGCGACCTCGCAAGATACATCGACCACTGCGCGCACCACAACCTACTGCGCAAGAAGAAGAGAGTGATGATGAGATGGCGGAGGGTGGAGATGACATCGAAGAAGAAGAAGCACAGCCACAACAACTCCTCCCGCACAGCGCTGACAGATACCGCTTACCGCCGAGCCCTCCAGAAGATGACACCGCGCAACAACTCCAGTGGATCATCAAATCACAAAAAAAGAAGAACTCGATGATGAGGAAGATCTTGGGAGCGATCCAAAAGATTAGACCTTATTCTTGTGCATCAGGTTCGCAGACACGAGGAGATGACAGCGACGTCTCCAGCGATGGCCATGAGAGGAGGACCAAAGCGAGACAAGATCGGTTGAGCGGATGACGGATAGAGAGCAGCACCGATAGCTCCACCAGCGACCACTGAGTTGTGGTTATTTCTATCACCTTTGTTATATCCATTTTTATTTTAGGAACTTTTTATTTTTATTTATGACTTTGCGAATTTCTCTTTCAGTTTTGTTTAAACCGGGACGGTTAAAAACAAGTCTGGGGGAGGGATTTATTTGTGTTCTAACATTGTGTTTTATTGATGTTTGTTTCTTATGTTTTATTTTGGTGTGTTTAGATTTTCAAAAACAAAAAAAAAAATATAAATATATATATATATATATATAATATATTTCTTATGTTTTATTTTGGTGTGTTTAGATTTTCAAAAAAAAAAATTATAAATTTTTATCGAGTCAAAACAGTGTGTGATTTTGTTAAAACTTTTTGGAATTGCAACATGTTCGATGTCATTGCCTTAGGACTGCTTAGCATTGTTTGAGGATAGTTTGGAAACGCAGAAAAATCCATAACTTGATCATTTAGTGAATTTCTCAAATCGTCTGAACTTAATCGAAATATCAGAACTTAATATGGACTTAATTTATCTCACTTAGGGGGTTGATAATCATGTATTGGATTTTACATTTGGAGTTTTCTTTGCATCATTTTTACCAATCTTTGCTAATTCCAAATGGCTAGACTTATCCTTAGTCTAGTACCACACCCTTACCATTTCCATGTTGAAACCCACTTATTTTCGTTTACTGTCATTTGCATTCATGTGCAAAAACTATGGAGTATACGGACCGACACAACTTTTCTTTAGGACTGTGTCTAGATAGGTGGTCTCTTTCTGATTAAACTCATGGGATGTGTCTAGAAAAGTGATCTCTTTTTGAATATATTCATCGAAAATTTTCGTTTCAAAAGAGGATGAACTTTTAAATGGGTAGAAATTTGTATTCAAGAAATAAGCTTACATCGTTGAAATTCTTTTGATGCAGATCTTAGAGACTAACCGGTTCCATTCTTCGATATTAAAAAAAAAAGAATCTAAAAAGAAAAAGAAAAAAAAAAGGAAAAGAAAAAGAAAAAGAGAATAAGAAAAGAAAACTGAAGGAACCGGGAAAGTCAAGGTAATATCGTTAAATTTCATAAAACGTTAAAAGAAATCATGTTCTTGTTTGTGATTCAGTTAAAAAAGGGTAGAAGGGTTAGAGTTAAGGAGAGTTGTGTACCTCCTAATTGGTCTGTGTCTCACGGTGATTTTGCATAATGATTTGCATCCGTTTATACTGCTAAAAGAAACCAAAACACTAAAGCCAACAAATACCAACCTTGATACCCTTTGTGAGAGTACACGCATTTGATAATGAATGTTAAATATTGAGTTCTGCTTGATCATGAGATTTCACTTATTTACTACGGTTATGGAGAAGTACAATGAAGTACGGTTTGATCTGAACTTTGCGAATGCGATTTACGGGCAATTGATTTAGAGTATGGTCCTATAAGTTTTACAAGTCTCACACGTTTTTCAAACCTCTCCTCTTTGTAAGATCTCTGGTTTTGCTTGGGGACAAGCAAAGGTTTTAGTTGGGGGGAGTTGATATTATGGATTTTTAACATATTTTGATTTGTTTTTAGTATTCGGTTTGAGTTTTGATTTGCATCTTTCGTTAGTTTTTCGAGTCTTTTCTATTGTTTCGTGTCTTTTTATAGATTTTATGGAGTTCCGATAGAGTTTGGCGTTTACGGACATGTTCAAGTCGATTTAATGTGGAAAAACACGAGAAAAGGACAAGGATTGTAGAACAATTCGGTTTGTAGCCTAATTCCATCTGGTCTGATCAGAATCCTTGATTGAATGCTCGGAGGTCTCCATTCGCGTGAGCTGCAAAACACCCAACTTGTAAATGGCATAACTCCTTCATATATACTCCGATTGATCTGATTCTTCTACGAGGAGCTTTGTAATTGAGCTGAGAACATTTTCCAAGTGGTTTCATGCATAGAAGCCTCGTGGTTGAGAAGATATGCTTCGAACAATGAGTGTATGTCTTTGCTGCTTCCCATAGTCCTATCACTTGCCGACAAGACCAAGAGAACGACCGTTCTCTCCAGAGAACGACCGTTCCCCGTCTCACCTACTCTACCGACAAAAGAGCAAGAGAACGACCGTTCCCCGACTCACCAACACCCACCTACTTCGATCGACCACTCAGAACGACCGTTCTCCTACAGAACGGTCGTTCCCCGTCGCACCTACTCCCCTTCACCTTGGCCTATATAATGAACTCACTCTTGATGCTTCAAGACACACCATCTTCTTCCTCCTCTCTTCTCTAGCTTCAAAGCATAGCTCCTTCTCTCTTTTAAGCTTTTATGTTTATGCTTTTATTTAGTTCTTGTTAGTTTCTTTTAAGCTTTAATCTTATGCTTTTAATCTTATGTTTTTAATCTTATGCTTTACTTTCAGTTCTTATCTTTATGCTTAATTAAGTTTTACTTTCAGTCCTCATTATCTATATTTACACTTTGTTTCAAGTTCTTAATAAGTTATTTTCCGCTTTCATTATCTATTCAAGCTTTTATGATGAACTCTATAATCATGTTGTTTTCTTCTTTAATCATGTCTGAGTAGATCTCTTAGTTAGGTTAAGGTTTGTCAAAGGATTCATGAGCTTTAGGGCTAAACACAAATAGGCTATTCAAATCAATATCTTCACCCTTGTTGTTCTTAATGCTTAGATCGAATTGATCACTTGATTTTATGATATGAGGTTTAACTTAGACAGCGAGAGTTGCTAGGTTGCTAGAAAGAACATTGGTGAGCAATTTATTCATTACCTGCGAGAGTAGATGTATTGGAGAATTGTGAACATATTAAACCTGATCTTAAGGCTTGTCTACGATTTCTAGTACCAACGAGAGTTGGGAATTCTAGGTTGATAGACAAAGATATTGATACCACGAGAGTGGATTGATATTATCCTAGTATTTGAGTTCTAGACTTACGCTTAATCATTGCCTGAATAGTTGTTGATCCTTTGCTCTGAATCTCCTGCGATATTCCTTGACCTAACGCTTGTTTAATATTATCTTACAACCGATTTCGCTTTTATTATTTGATATTTACAAAAACCAAAAACATATTGAATTGTCTTAGCTTTTGATTTAGCTCATTTTATCAAAGTGTGAAAAGTGGTCTTCGTGGGATCGACCCCTAAATACTACTTCGTATGCTGTGCACTTGTAGTAGGAAATAAGGGTTTAAAACTCGTGTATCAGGTATGATCCGGCGGATCTCCTGGCGGTGCTCTCCCCCATATCCACCATCATCATATCTTGTTCGCCGCTCGTCGCCATTTAAAATAAATTAGCGTTTGATAATAGAAAATTGTTTTGATAGTTATTTGATTTGTTGATTTGTGATTTAGTTAATAAAATATAATGGAAAATAACACTTATGTAATTGGAAACAACAAAGAGAACCTAAACTAATAGTTAACAGCAGCAGAATTATAGACTATAATGTATAGTGTTTAGAATCATGTTTAACTTAATAAAAAACGTGATCATCAATATATGTACTTTGTTTTATCCTTTCCTCCCTAACTTTATGAGAGGAAATATATGTGATAAAGCAGTTTAGAATCATGCCACGATTTTGGGAGTTATAAATGACAAACGTGGTGATGATGTGATGGTAATCTGAGAAAAATCAGGGATTTTTTTTCGTTTCAGAAAATAAAGGATTAAAGAGTTATTTTTAGTTAAAGTTTAATTGTTTCTATTACAAATGTCTATTTTTCTGATTGGCTAACTATTAATAAATCAATTATAATCAATTATCGATTAGAAAATTAAATAGCATTTTATGCACAGTCAATTATTAAAATCTTTAATATCCTTTTGACATAAATTTATTTTCAAAATGCTTTATATTTTTTTGAAAATTGCTCCAATAACAATGGAAATAATCTAGACAAATTATTTTTAAAAAAAATATATAAAAAATTGAGATCATGGAGTTGAGATTGTGCTTTTTTACAACATTTATTGATTAAACAATTTTTCCACTTAATAAATAAATTCACTTTTATTTAAAGGACAAAGTCAAGTGGACAATGATCAATTGACTTCTGTTTTATAAGTATATAAGATATTAGATTTATTAAATTATAGAGTAAAAAAATCAATAAATTAATATTTACACCGAAAATATAAACATCCCTATCAAAGGTTAAAGTTGGAGCTGTGTTTTGTTTGGCTTCCTCTTTCCTTCTCTTTGGAAAACTCTGTTTCTCTGGAGTTCGAAGCTCAACTAAACACTCCTCTTCGTTGTCTTTCTCCTTCTTCTTCTTCTTTTTCTAGAGATAGTTCTCAATCTTGTAGTGGTAGGATTCCTTGGTTTTTTCCCTTCTTCCATGATCTTTGGTCTATGGAATCTTTGGCTTTTAGGTCTCCTTTTATAGTTCTTCTTCTTTCCTTCCCCGGAAAGGTATTGCGAATCATATTTTACCATTAAATAAAACAATCGTAAATCAGATCATGTCAGGTATTGACAATTTACAGCAACCTAACACTTCTAATATATAATGGTATTGAACATTGTATTTGTTTAATATAGTGGAAAAGAATAACACCATCTTTTACGAGATGAGATAACTATCATTTTCTATCGTAGATGTCGGTGTTTTTACATCTATACAAAATAATATAATTCAAGCTATGAAATTTGAATCATAATAAGTTTGCAAATAACTAACATTTATAGTGAAAATTATTTAGTTTACCTTGAGGAATTTCTGACTTGACACACTTTTCTTCAAGTTCCTCTTGTGAATCTTTCGTCTCTTCTGTGCCATGAATACATTGTGAATCAACGTGTATCACAATATCTATATTGAAGTTCGACGTAAATTAAAATATTTTCAACTGATTATTACCTTTTGGAGAGATTACAGAGTCATCCATGTCTTGTAACTTGTTGAACAGGTTAAGAGACTTTCGTCTAACATAGAATTTCAGAGGTTGTCTAGGCTTAACAGGTGTTCCTAAACCAACCAAACCGGATGCTTTGTCTAAATCTTCTGAATTTTCTATTATTGTCTCCTGCAACATATATATTGATAAGAACAAAACTTCAAAGCAAATACAGCCGAAACAGAGAATTCTACAAAATAAAATAAAAAAAAAACTTATTGAGTTAATTAAATCTGGAAACTGAGAGGAATGATCAAAAGAAGAGACGCATAACAAAAAAAAAAGCAAAGATGGAAACAAAGCGAGATTACAGCTTACAGAATTGATAAGCTTTAGTTCGCAGCGAGAAAAAAAACTGATCTTTGCCATTGCCGGAGCAACCTCCAACGCAACCGCAACCGCCTTTCGGTGCGACTCGATCCGGACCGATAATGACTCGATCTGCTTCTCAGAATCAATCCAATCGTCATATCCTCCATAGCCTCTCCTTCAACCACCAGAGCGACGCCGCAAATGGTTAGGGCAACTCGTGCAGGCGTCCGCGATTCGAGAACCGCCGGTTGATGTGAACCGCAATTTCCAATCACACTGGAATTGACCCACTTATATAAGTTGGAGCCGAAACAAACCACACTGGAAATTGACCCACTTATATAAGTTGGAGCCGCCGACACTCTAACCTAATTTCTTATTTTGATGATTGCCTCTTTCTCTCCCATTCTTACAGATTTCAATCTCTAGTAACTCTATTTTCTTAATTCGACTATAGTCTCTAATTTCCAACTATCCAACAGATCTCAACTAAGCCTCCAAATCTACCTATTTAAACGATTTGTTTTAAGTATATTGATGATTTAGATGGGTATTACAGTTTTTAAAGATTTGTTGTTCGATGGTACACAAGGATGGGTCGATACAACTACAATGAACCATCGAGTAGTTCGCAGAATCTAGCATCGAGTAGTTTGGGGATTCCTTGGAGTGCTGAAGAACCACGTGACCTCTCCCACTCCTAAGCGTAGATCTGAACAATATGGATCTGGATTTTCCGACCGATGTTTCTGCGGTCTTGAAATTATCCACTACAGATGAAAATACAGGTCGAGTATTCTATGGATGCAAGAACTATAAGGTAATGAGGCTGTCATTGTTTTGTTTGTTCTCCATTTGAGTGTTAATTATATTACTATGATGGTGGATGTCCATGTGCTTGTATAGGATGGTGGTCATCATATATTCAAGTGGTGGGATGATGTTGTGACACAGGAAATTCAAAATCTCAGATGCGCCCTGGAAAAGTAAGTGGAATGTAGGGACCAAGCAGCATAAGAGACTTCTGCTATGTTGCCTCGGTTTGATGCAGAGTTAGCCCAACTTTGCTATCTAATTGACGCGCCTTATCATGGCGTCATTATGAAGAAGCAGATGATTACTGGTATAATCCTCACAGTCGTATGTCTCACCATCTATCTTTTTATTCGCTTTTAAAATCTTAGTTTAGGATTAGACTAAGGTTTGCAATATAAGAAAATGTTTCTCGTACTTGAATGACTGCGCTTTCTAGCATATATATTTGCCTTTTGTTGAAATTTATGTCTTATTTCATCAGAACATAACAGAACAGAAGTAGACTTCTCGAGTACACTGTAGAGTATACTTCTACTGGATAAGTTCTAAAAGTTCATATAAAAATGTAAGTTAAAAATGAAAATCTGAAATACAAAATTTGAAAATAACCTTTTAATATATTTTGGAGTGCAATGCATAGGGCTAGCTGTTCGGTCCGACACAGAACATGTATGCGCCTTCACATACTTCGATATCCAAAATGTGTTTGGTTCATTCTTTACAGACGTTCTAACCTTCCATGCACATCCATTCACATGACACTTTGCGACAAACAAAGTCTTCGTCGAATTATATACTTTGAATGAACTTTAACATCATTTCTGTCAAAGATATTGTCAGACCAGGTGGATATAGACTGTCCTTGAACAAGACAACCCAAAACATCCAGGGATATATCATCCTCATCCTCATCATCCACTTTTCCATACTCACTATAATCCACATCCAACACATCATTCTCATCTTTTAACACTGCGTCTACACCATCCGCGACACCACCCTCACCACCTTCATCCTCATCGAATGCATCCATATCTTCAACATGATCATCATGAAAATCCTCCCCACGTCCATCCACATCGACAATCCCAGTTTTCATGCTCTTTCTCGTTACACAAAGGTGCAACACATGCTCTTTACTTCGATAAGACTCTCAACATGCCTGTCACTTGTCAGATACATGGGAGGGGTATCTGAAGGCATTTGTTGGAGCATCGAATCTGGTATCGGATAAGATAGCTCCACACTCTCTACTTTCTTGTCCACGCTGAAACCATCTTGTGCCATATAAAGAAAGTCACCGAGGTTACAACCATCTCTCAAGCTTAACATTCTCCCTCCTTTGGGTTTATCTACTTCGAAATGCCAAGATTGATTTTTCTCGAGCCATCCTCCGCAGACAACTGGTACGTGAACCACCATTCTCTGTAAAAAAAGACATAATCAAAACACATCAAAAACTAAATTACGAAGAGTAGACTTCAGACTTCGATGTTAAGTCTACTACTAGTAAGCTAACTACAAAATGAAACAAGAAATATGATTCAGCGCCCATGCATATAACAAATAAACATGTCAAACTCACGCATAATCAAGTAGGTTGACTAGAAATTATCCATGAAAACTAAAATCTTAAAAATTCGTTCTAAATATACTATAACTACAAGTTTGAAAATATCCTACGGTAGTAGACTTCTATATGAAGTTTGCCGAGTAGAATTCGATCGAAGTCTACAAAAAAAATTACTTTTGCAATTGCCAATTAACGAGGGCAGGCTTCAGTCGAAGTCAACTTGTCCGAGTAGACTTCGGGTGAAGTCTACCTTCGTTAATTGGCAAAACAAAAAAGTAGACTTTATTTGAAGTCTACTCAGAAAAATGGGTCACTTCTGCAGTTGACCAAAATTTGACTTTTTGATGTAGACTTCATAAACAACAATATACTTCTTTCAAAGTCTACATTTAGACTTCTTTCGAAATCTACATATAAATGTAAACGTCTATAAGAAGTCTACTTATCAGTTTTGCAACTAATTTTTTTTCAGTAGACTTCGCTAAGAAGTCTGCTCCCTAGTATACTTCACCCGAAGTATACTCTCTTAATTATGACGTTGACCAATTTCGATTTAAATTAAATCAGTAGACTTCATGTGAAGTCTATAGATAATTAGTAGACTTTGCGTGAAGTCTACTCTTTTACCGATATTATTGGTCAATGTTTTGATGTTTTCATCAACCCCAAAAGTAACCTTAGTAGACTTCACCCACAGTCTAATATAAAAGTCAAAATCTAGTCTAGTTCAATATTCACCTCGCTTTGACGTAGACTTTTCTAGTAGACTTCTCCGAAAAGCCCTCATCTTAGTCAAATGCAAAACTAACATATGGTTTGGCTAGTAGACTTCACGTCAAGTCCACTTTCGCGAAACAGATGGAAAGAACAAGAAAATCAATTTGGAATTACCAGAATCTGGTTTTGTCTTTGTCGATTGACAAAAGCTTTGAGGCTCACCACCACCCGTGAAGTCCATGCTCTACGAATGCAAGAATCACCTCATATGCACCGGTAAACGGGTCTGGGATTTTGAAGAATTGAAATTCGGACTATTTAGGAGGAAAATCGAGAGAAAATAACACAAATTAAAGATAAATTGAACTACAAAGACAAATACAAATAAAGGTAAATGACCATAATACCACTAAAAACAAGATTGACGTAGTTGTACAAGCCAAAGATAAATTGAGTTATAGAGCAAAGACAAATAAAGGTAAATGATCATAATATTACCAATAAGAAAACAAGTTTCTTGTAGTTGTACAAACCAAAGAAAATTAAATTGATAAGATGAAGACGAATAAATGTAGATGACCATAGTTTTACCCAGGGGCGGAGCTACTCTTCAAAGAGTAGGGTCAGCTGCCCAATTTGTTTTTTAAAAAAATCATGTAATTTTTACTTATTTTTTTGTTTGCCCCCACTAAAAATTGTATTTCTACCCCATTTTTTTTTCTTTTTTAATGCTGGACCAAACTAAAAGAATTAGATGAAAGCCCAAAACACATTTTATTTTAGCAAATCCAAAACATTTAAACTTAAATTAACCAAACTTAAATTAACTAATTAGTATCAATTGATATAGAAAATCTGCTAACCTAAGTCTATAGCATTAATTTGTTTTTCTATTTTAAAATCATTAAATTTATATGGTAACTATTTATTTATTAACCACTTAATCTCTAGTTCTTATTTATTAATTTGCAACATCTTCTCTCTATACTATTATTTTTAGAATGATACACATTTGTCCTTTTACCATGCTTTTTGTAGGATCAAATTCTAAAATGGTGTTGAGAGGGAAAGGAAAAATCACAATGGTGTTAAGTTATTCTCAATGGTGTTGATGTGGTGGAATTGTCCTTTCTACCATTAATGAAAATCAAACAAACCAACCCAAATTGAATCGATCATTTAATTGGATGGATCTGGGTTTGCTTCTTTTTCCTTAATTTGTTTTTTCACGTGGTCTTCTTCTTCTTCTTTTTTCTTCTTCTTACCAATCCATCAAAAGATATGATTTCTTATATAAATCTCAAATTTCAAATATAAATCTCTCATATCTCTGAGTTTAGACAATTTTGTTATATAAAAGAGATTTCAATTTCGGAATTTTAATTTTGTCATTTCAATTGAAAGATTTGAATTGACAGATTCCAGTTTATGAATTTTAATGAGTTTTCCTTTTAATTTCGGTGAATTTTGAGTTACCCAAGAATATATGTACATATAAAACTTATTTCTATGAATTTAACAAGGTTTTACAGTAAAACCTTTACCTTTAAAAATCATGAATTCTAGAGATTAGATTGAATTGTGAAATCCAAATTCACAGAGACGATGGTACAACTAGTACAACTGAAACAATTGGTACAAAATAGTATTCGATACAACTAGTATAATTGGTATTACTCGTGAGTAAGCACAATTAGAAAAACCGCTCCAAATAGTAGAATTCAGATAATTAGTATAACTAGGTTAATAGTACGAATAGTGCCGATGGTTCAACTAGTATAAATGGTCAAACTTCACATTAGAACACCTAGGATTATTAGTACTACTTGTTTGAAATACCGCAAGTGACAAGACACTCATCTGATGGAGAACCTCGTAAAATGAAGAAAAACCCACAACGCTCTTGGTTTGGACCATCCAGTGGAAGTGAGAGCTCGGAAAGTTAAATTTTTGGAATTGGTTTCATGATCATCATATGTTTACATGAAATGCCTTATATTTTTAAGGTTTGTTTATAAATTTCACCATACTAACATGACCACTGAATAAAAAGTGTTTTCACAAATTTTTTGGTCTGAGATTATGTTAAATGTAGTTTATATACTAATTGGTTAAAGTACAATTGAAAATTTTAACTTAAAGTGTGGTACAACTGATTAAAACTAAAAAATGCAGAAAGTACAACTCTTTAAAAAATGGTACAACTAGAACAAGAAAAGACGGAACACGTGACTTTTTTTTAACTATTTGTCTGCGCACGTTTTAAATTCACTTATTTTGTCTACTTGTACCACTATTACTAGTTGTACCATTTTCAAATGATGAAGTTACAAACAATGATTTAAATTACATTTGTAAACATTTTTCCATACCAAATAAGGCATTAAAACATCTGACTTTTACATAAAATAGATAACAAAAGTTGAATTTTGGGAATTGGTATCATGATCATCATATGTTTACATGAAATACCTTATACTTTTAAGGTTTGTTTATAAAACTTCACCAAACTATCATGACCACTGAATAAAAATGTGTTTTCACAAAATTTTTGGTATGAGATTATGTTAATTGTAGTTTATATACTAATTGGTTAAAGTATAACTGAAAATTTTAATTTAAAGTGTGGTACAACTGATTAAAACTAAAAAATGCTGAGAGTACAACACTTCAAAAAATGGTACAACTCGAAACTAGTACAACTAGAACAAGAAAAGATGGCGCATGCAGCGCTAAAGTAGGCGCATGTGACTTTTTTTTAACTATTTGTCTGCGCACATTTTAAATTCAATTATTTTGTCTACTTGTACCACTATTACTAGTTGTACCATTTTCAAATGATGAAGTTACAAAAAATGATTTAAATTACATTTGTAAACATTTTTCCATACCAAATAAGGTATTAAAACATCTGACTTTACATAAAATAGATATCAAAAATTGAATTTTTGGAATTGGTTTCATGATCATCATATGTTTACATGAAATGCCTTATACTTTTAAGGTTTGTTTATAAAACTTCACCATACTAACATGACCACTGAATAAAAATGTGTTTTCACAAAAACTTTTGTGTGAGATTATGTTAATTGTAGTTTATATACTAATTGGTTAAAGTACAACTGAAAATTTTAATTTAAAGTATGGTACAACAGATTAAAACTAAAAAAAATGCAGAAAGTACAACTCCTTAAAAATGGTACAACTCAAAACTAGTACAACTAGAACAAGAAAAGGCGGCGCATGCTCTAAAGTCGGCGCACTTGACTAGAAAGTCGGCGCGCGTGACTATAAAATTTTGAGTGGTACAATTAGTACTACTTGGACAAGTGATAATAGTAGTACAACTAATATATTTGTGTAAATTGTATATGTTATGAAAAAATGATTAAAATTACATATGTAAACTGTTTTACATACAAAATAGGTCATTAAAACATCTGACTTCTACATAAATTAGAAAACTAACTTCGAATTTTTGGAATTGGTTACATGAACATCTTATGTTTACATGAAATACTTTATACTTCTAAGGTTTGCTGAGCAGACGGCTGTGCCGGATTCGAATCTAAAAACCCTACTTGAAGTGTTTCCAACCGAGGAGATGGATGAGGAGACAGCTATACAAGCTGAGGAGTTGGCTCTTCCGCAGGGGGCTGACAAGAAGATGAAGATTCCTCTACTACACGTGGCGGAGGACAAGACGGAGCTGCAAATGACGATGCCGGAGGACAACATAGACACCACTAATTGTATTGAATCAATGAACAATGTTCTGCTAGATGCAAGGACGCTCTCACTATTACCAATCATTGATGTGATTTTGGGAACGACTATTGAGTAATTCAACATATATCAAAAGGAAGTTGCAGAAGTACCAGAGACACAAGTATTGGTTCTGAGTGTGCATAAAGATATGAATGATATGTGTACAAAAGCAAAGTCGTTAAATGTCATTGAGCTGAATAGCTTTATGTTTGAGTACAAAGTGAATGGTGCTGATGGGAAAGGATATGTGGTTGATTTGAGGTGCAGTTGTAACCATTTCGACATCGACATATACCCATGTGTGCATGCGATAGCGCTGTTATCGACTGGATTACAGAACACCCAGAGATGCAGATTGATTTAAGTGACTATTGGCGGATTACATGACTATTTATCTAGTACCTCATCATTCTACTTTGGATATTCCAAAGGAGATTCTATATGAGATTGTCTTACCTAAACATTATGAGCCAAAGAAATGTAGACCACAAGTGACAAGACATTCATCTTTTGGAGAACTCGTAAGAAGAAGAAGAATTCACAATGTTCTTGATTTGGACCATCCGGTGGAGGTGAGAGCTCGAGATGCTGATTACTTATGTTTTGTGTATTTTTTTTTAGCTTCTTTCGGGTGTTATCTGTGTTGTTGTTGTACCATTGTAAGACTTATTTGTCTTGTTGTTGTGTCTATACAGGTTCAACTATGTACAAATTAGTCTTATTTCATTTGATAAATTTAGTACAACTAGTAATAATAGTGCAACTGGTACGTTTGAAACAACTATTAATAATAGTATAACTGGTAGGTTTGATATTACTGGTATTAGTCGTACAATTAGGAAAAGTGATAAACTTAACTCAACCGTCGATTTTCTGGGTTTGGAAAAAAAATCTTGGTTTATTCACGTTTGGTTTATTAGAATCGGTTTACTGAAATCAGATAGGTTTACTTGTAAATATTATGAACTATAATCGACAAACTGACTTTTCATACGTTTTTTGTTAATTAAAAAAATTGAAATATAACAACACCATTTCAGATTTCTTCTCCCACCCACAACACCAAAATAGATTTTGATTCCTTTTTGTATGTCCATTTCTAGAAATTATCACATAAATTATTTTTATTTAGTTATATTATGTGATGTAGGTTGTTAATAGTTTCTTTCAATTTGTATATATTTGTATGTAATTTATGCAATAATAACTGAATTTTTAGTAATTTAAAAATAATGTTAAATTTTGCTTTATTTTAGTTATAAAATGATACAATTTTATTAATAAATAATGACAATAATTTTTGAAAAAAAATAAATAATAATTATATAGATTATAAAAATGATATATACATTTAGTAATTAAAAAAATTCTAAATTAACATATATATAATGCCCCCAGTAAAAATTATTTCTAGATCCGCCACTGGTATTACCGCAGTTTCATGTAGGTGTACAAACATTTACTCTTGTGTGACACTGATATCAGCTAGCCAAGTTTCGGTTAGGCATCAACTTATTATTCTTCTCTTTATGTGTCGTTCTCCAACAAATGGATGTCTATTTTCTTAAGTTCTTCCCTTTCTTTTGGTGTAAGTCGGAGGTTACACATACAACTCTTCTATATAATCCGAAATAAATAATTAATACATGAGCAAGACAGAGTAAATCTTCATGTGATATGTCAATGCCCACTGCTCTATTCAATAATATCTTGAACACAAATCATATAAATGGATATCAAATGTTATATCCTTCTGCTTTATGTATTCCATGTTTGTTGCTATTGCATGGACACAATGATACTTTTCTATATCAAAACACTTGCAACTACAAGTTTTCCTTCTCAAGTCCACCAAATCAGTTATCCACATCGTCACGAGATCCACCCTCCACATCGTTACGAGATCTGTTCCCCATATCATCACATGATTCATTCTCCATGTTTACAATCAGGGTCGGCCCATAAAACAAAGGCTTTAGGCGCCAAGTATTATAAATGTTTTAGTGGCAGTAATTGCAAATATGTTTTGTTGGTATAGTGGTTTGGGAACTTGTATATACCTTAGAGGTCATGAGGCAGTATTGTTTAAATTTGCTTTAGGTGCCAAATTACATTGGACCAGTACTGTTTACAATCCTCATTGTCTCTTGATGTTGTTATGCTGATTTGTTGCTTGTTAATGATGCCGTTATTATTAACTCATAGCTTTAGTTAGTAGAAAACAGCTCATCATAATTCACACCAAATGAACTTCTCCGCTTAATTCTTGAAATTGTTCACCAAACTGAATTATTTTCATATTTTTTTATGACCTCTACATGCAAAACACTTCTACGTAGCTATTTATCCAACGACATTGGAAACACATAAATGTCCTAATCATCAACAATATATGATTATTTCTGATGCTTTGCTACTAATGGAATGTAACTCAATTTCAGTTTCTTTGCAGATTCATCTAACACAATCTTCCTGCATATTACATCCACTAACATTGCTATCTCCTCCATATATGATGTCTAGAATGACATACCACACATGCGAGCTTCCCTTGAAATCGATTCCTCATCTTTTCCAGACTTTGAATAGTATTCTCTATAATCAAAATGTATGTTGGTACTCATTATCTCCTGCAAAAAGAAAGCTACATTAGCACAAAATGCTTTGTCTCAGAAATACCAATTAGTCTTTGTACTATTCATCTTATTAACAAAATATCATTTGTGCCCAGTTATACCACTTCTTTGAATAATACCAATTGTATCCAATTGTCCAATAATCAGGTCAATTCACTCTTCTGAATCCTAATTTCTAATTCAGTATGCATCCTAACAATTCTATCAATCATATTAATAACCAATGCTAAGTCTCTGCAATATCTTAACCGACCCAAAAACAACACCCAATATCACCAAATAGCAATGTTTCAAATGGATCCATTGAAATTCCCAAATGGCAATTCCAATTGATATCCACAAATCCAATGGTTTATGAGCCAATTGTACTAGGACATAATCGATAGATTAATCTAAAGGTAAAAAATGAACTCACTTTCAGTTTTAATTGTGGATGTTAAAGAAGAAGGGAGCTAAACTTTCATGGGGGAAAAGTATAAATTACATGTCGAGGGGAATGGAAAAAACGATTGGAGAGGAAGTGTCTTATGATTGACAAAATAGTATAATTTTATTAGTCGGTTTTTTTTAGTTTACATTAGATATTAAAAAATGATATATATATATATATATAATTTTATTAAATAAATCCAAAATCAAAAGAATAAAATGGACATGAAATTTTTTTTGTTGAGCTTAAAGAGTAAATGAACATTTGACCCCATTAAAGATTGTGATCCGAAGCCAAAAATGGAAAGGTTCTACAAACGCGTGTGGCGAGTAGCTGTACGGAGAGGATACATGTGTTTATTTGGTTAGTGGGTAATAAATGATTATGACAAACGAAGAAAAACATCGAAGACACCTCTTTGATACAGCAATCTGTTTTTTATGTAAGAGTGGGGTTGAATCGATTATCCATGTAATTCTTGATTGTCCTGCCATGTCTGGAATATTGGAACGACTTGTTCCAGCGCTTAAACAACAGGTTTTTTTCTCAGTCTTTGTTGGAATGGATTTATGGGAACCTGAGTGAGGATGGTGTGATAGATGGTGTGCCATGGTCGATAGTTTTTTGTTGTAGCTATTGGTGGGGTTGGAAATCGAGACGCGGCAATGTGTTTAATACGTATAGGCCTTGCAGAGATAGAGTTCGATTTATAAGGGATATGGCGAAAGAGGTTTGTAAAGAAAATGCTGCAGTGGGGATGATAACCCAGGGAAGTATCAGAGTGGCACGCATGATTCAGTGGGTTGCTCCACACATGGGTTGGATGAAGCTAAATATGGATGGAGCGTCACACGACAACCGGGGTTGCAATCGCATGAGGAGTGTTAAGTGATTGTGATGCGAATTGGTTTAGTAGTTTCTCTTTGAATATTGTTCGTTGCTATGCACCATTGGCGGAGTTATGGGGCGTGTACTTTGGCTTACTCATTGCTTGGGAGAAACAGATCAATAGACTAGAGCTGGAAGTTGATTCAGAAATTGTGGTGGGCTTTCTTAAGACGGGGATTGGTGAGTCTCATCTTTTGTCCTTCCTAGTACGTTTGTGCCATGACTTCTTATCTAGGGACTGGATAATCTGTGTTTTACATGTGTATAGAAAGGTTATCATCTAGCATACGGATTGGCAAACTCTGTGTTTTCTCTACCTCTAGGTTTTCATGCTTTAGCTTCTATTCCTATGGAGTTTGTTTCAGTTCTTAGTGACGATGTTGCAGGATCGTCGACTCTTACACGAATACATTTGTAACGAGGTTTTGTTTCGGATTTCAATAACATAGGGAGACAAGTCTCCTCTTTGCCCAAAAAAAAAAACATTTGACCCTAATCACAACGTTGTTTTACCTGATGTTAAAGTAACCTCATCGGTTGAGATATTCTCAGAATATCTTAACAGGTATAAAAATAATTATTAATTAAAACTAAATTAAAAAGAATGAACCAAAGAAAGTTGTTCTCGATCAAATGAAAAACCGTATAAAATTATCGTCTGTTGTGAATAACTTATCATTTTCCTGTTTTGTTAACTTATTGTCTGTTGTGAATAACTTGGTTAACTTATCATTTTCTTGTTTTGTTGAGTTTGTGGTTGTAATTAGTTCGGCTATCGTCTTGTTGTTTGTAGTTTTGATCGTTCTGCTTTCTTAGTTCAATCTCTGTATTCTGTGGAAAACTAAAATGGTATAAAATTTAACATTTTACCAAAAAAATAAAAAAAATAAATAAATGAGAAATAACCTCTCTTGGTCTCTCCTTTTTGCTCTTACAAGTTACAACTTACAACTAGTTAAAAATAGAAACGTGGGCTTATGTTTGCATTTTCATTGTCCGTGGCGTAAAGAGAGGATGATCTTCATTCTTTCAACACACACTCAAGCCGTAGATAAAAACCGAATCAACCAAGCAAAACCAGAACTCAGTTAAGACTCTGCAAAGAATGTGATAAAATCCCCTTCAGAGACTGCTACAAGGTTTCGTCACTTCCGTCAGATAAGAACACTTCTCTACCATACCAGAAAAGAAAATTATTTACAGCAGAAGAACGTTAAAACGAGTCTCACATTCAGACATCATCGTGTCTTCTCTTGGACTGAAGAGCCAAACGGGCGTCTCTCTCTTTCTCGAACTGTCTGTGATCAGCTCTCTCCAAGAAAGAAACTTTGTCTAGATACTTGTCCGAGCTCTTCTTGTACTTATCTAGCTCATCTTCAACACCTTTGTTTTCCTCCTTGTACTCTCCCCAATCTTTCTTCGTCTTGTCCAAAACACTCAGCTTCTGCTTCTTTTTTATCAGCTCAAGAACCGCATCAACCCCTGATGGCGTTGCCGCAGAGGACGAAGCTTTGTTTCCCTTCTCCAATGCTTCCTTTGAATCCGCTTCCACTAACCTCTTCACTTCGATTTCTTGACCAGCGAAGTCTTTCACCTCCGATATCTGCAATTTAGAGATTAAAACGGTACACACGAATTACACTTGTAAACTTGAGACAAAGATTCTAGTCCTACACAAGCCCTAACATGAGACCGAGTTTATTCCAACACAATCCATCTTTCTAGTTCCAAAACATCTGGTAAGATGTTAGGTTCTAAGTACACCGAGTTCAAGCACACAAAATAAAACAAAAAGCAAGCTTTTGTTTACAGATCGCAAAGGTTCTATCGAATATTAACATGAGACAGAGTTTATTCCAACACAATCCATCTTCCTAGTTCCAAACATCTGGTAAGATTTTAGGTTCTAACTACACCGAGTTCAAGCACACAAAATCAAACAAAACGTAATCTTTTTTTCTGACCTCAATCTTGCCCCGGCTCGATGCAGCTGCAGCGGTTGCTGTCGCATTTTTGACAGCAGCTAGAGCGGCTGCGGCAATGCTCTTAGCCTCCTCGCTACAGCTATAATCCGAAACGCTATCTTCCTTTTGCACAACTTTGTGATCCTTCTGCTTCTTCGCAACCACACCAAGATAACTTTTCCAGTTCTGTGAATCGCAAAAAAACACACATTCGTAATCTAAGACGATAACATAACAAAGAAGCAAAAACACGTAGTGTAAACAAAAATCTCACACTATTAGCTGCTTTTTGAGCGGTTGAGCCCTTTAAGACGAAATTGAGTCGCTTATTTGGCACTCCCTGATTCATTTGTTCCCATATCTCCGCAACTTTCTTAGACACGCAGTGTGTTTCTTCTGTTGCTTGAGTTGCACTTTGTTCTGCTACTTGTTGTTCTGTCAAGTCCTCCATATACTCAAGCTGAGCATTAAGAATCGCCATACTTTGTTTTAGATTCAAAATCCATACTTACTATAACCCATAATCAATTCGTTTTTATCAAACTATAAATTCCAGAATCCAACCGTTTCTATCAAACTAAAGAGAAACCAAGTAAAAACCTGTCACAAATCTTAAAAGTAAGAAACCCCAGAAGAGAAAAAGAGAAGCTTGGTCGTGATCTCAAGCTCCAAACCGTGAGCTACACAACAAAATAAAGAAGCAAAACACTGAGGAAACTTAGTAAAGACAAAATATGACTGACCAACAACAAATCTCTATATATGTAACGTGATTTCAGAGAGGTGAAGAACACAAAATATGACTAACCAACAACACATAAACCCACCCACAATTGGAAACTCAAAATCGTGTCTCAACAAGTAAAAAGTGTTACTAGATCCTAGAGAAAATGATTGGTAAAACAGCAGCATCCACACAAGTGGACGACAAGATGAGAAAATCTAACCTTCTCTAGGAGATGGAGTCTCGACGGAACCCTCGCGCCGTTGTCGATAAATATGTTCGGCAAATCGGTTTCTAAGGTGAGACGAGAGAACAGAGTCGAAGAAACACGGCCACGGGCAAAGGGACAAATTCGATTAGGTTAGAGAGTAAAGTCTAACGACGCCGTTTACTTAGAAAAGAAAAACAAAAAGAAAAAACAGGAGAAATACCCTAAAAATAGATGTAGACATCTTTAGCTTTAATTTTTAGCTACAGCTTAACAAATTACCAATCGTGTTTTATCTCATTTTTTAAAGCTACAGCCTCTACAGCAAAAAAGTATCTGTAGAAGCCTTGTTTACTAAAGCTATATTTTAAATGCTGTAGAGAAAAATTTATGGCTGTAGGAATATCTTTTTTTGTCATTTATTATCTACAGCTACAGAATATACAGCTACAGCAAATATATCTACATACCAAATTCTACAGCAAATAATATACAGTTACAGCCTAACCAATCATCCATTTAAGTTGTGATCAAAATAAACTAGAAAGAGAAATGAATCAAAATATTTCATAAAATATATTAAAATAAATTTTTTAGTAAGAAAACCATTTTTTTGTTATTTACATCTTCCACAATTAAATATTTTATAGCTTTAATGTCCAACAAATAATCTCTCTATATATATAGATATACTCACAAACATAACCAGCTTTTTTATATATAATTTCACACATAATAATAATTTACAATTTATCTCAACTATTATAACTAATCTATATTTTTAGTATCTAAATTATAATAATACTAATAAATGTTAAATTTATTTATATTTTAACTAATCTATGTTTTTAGTTTATCTAAATTATACTACCTAATCTTTTTTTATCTGAGAATCTGAAGGATGGGACCCTACTCTCGAACTTTTTTTTTTTTTCATATGGTAGATTTTATATCATCGAAAAACGATTACAACAAAGATTACAACAAAGCCCGAAAGATTACGGGAATCCAAAGCCCGAAAGTTTACGGAAATCCAAAGCCCGAGAGTTATGCGGGAGCCCAAAGCCGGCATGATCCAAAATCATCCGGAGCCAAACAAAGAACGAAAAACAAAGACAACTTAACTAAACTGATCTATTACAAACTGGATCAACACTAAAGCTGCCAATTGAAACACTAAAACGAAAACAAAGAGCCTAGCGAGATAAGCATAAGAAGAAATAAACCATCTGCGCCCAATCTACTGACAAGAAGGAAAGCTGAGAGGTATCCCAGTACCGAGCCTCAAACGAACCCACAAACGGATCTGAAACCAATTTCTTCTAACAGAACCAAGGAAGAGAAAACCACGGAGAGGCAAACCTTGTTCTGCAACTAGACAAGCGGAGCCAACGAGAAAGTGCAGCAAGAACAGACAGAGCGACCTGAAGCATCAATGGCGGCAGAAAGGGACTTCCGACACAAAAAACACCAAGAATCATCCTGGAAAACCAGGCCCGGAAGAACCACAAACCACCACAGGAACGCCTCTTCTTCACCACATAGAACTGGATCTCTAGAACCACATGGAACTGAAGCAAGAGAGCACCAAAACCTGCAGAAAGAAACACAGATCTACCAAAAACGAGTGAAAAACGGATCCAGCTGAGGATAGATCAGTTTTATTGAAGCAGAGGAAACAAAAGAAGGAACAAAAAGCGCAACGCCGGAGCTAAAAGCCACCGGACGTTGGCTTGAAAAAAACCAGGCGGCTGTAAGTTGAGGAGAGAGAAGAGAGAGAATGGAAAAAATAGGGCGAACCCGCCTTTTTAAGTATTACACTCCAACTCTCGAACTCTCTCTATATTTTTTTTACATAATATAAATTAAATTTTTTATAAAAGACAACAAAGATTTTGAAAGCTTGGTTAGAAAATCACTTCCCAAAATAATAGTATAGATAACAACTAAAAGTTTTTTTTGTATAACGATATTTTTTTAATATAATAGCTTTCTAGACACATTTTTTTTTTTGGTCAACCAATAAAATATATTAGGAAACAAGAAACACAGGTCCAAGCCCAACAAACATTCAAATACAACCCATAAACATTAAAATCCAACTCTCACTTAAATCTCTGCAACACAAACAAAGGTAGAGCCAAGTTAACACATCTGCAACGAAACCACTAGGAAGACAAACAATTTTTTGCATCCGATTCAAACAGCTCATCCAACCAATCTGGGCTCCAGTAGCAACGTAAGATTGACGAAGATGCGTAGATGAAACACTAGCTGCAATTAAATCAGCTCCTACATTATCCTTCTTCTCCTCATAAACCAACTTCCATTCTGAAAATTGAGCTAACAGAACACAAATCTCTTCCCTTTTAGCTCTAATGGCCGGCCAGCTATTTGGGTTCTTAACCGCACCCACCAAATACTTATCGACCATCGCCACAATCACTTTGAATAGTTTATGAAAGTTCAAGCATTCCAACACCCAACTTAAGACCATGAACTTAGCATCATCCATATTTAGTACCTGATAGAAGACTCTGCGACTGTGTAACAAAACAGAACCTCTGTGATTACGAATGATCCAAGATGCCCCAGTTAGTTTCCTTTCTTTGCACCAGAATACACCAACATTACATTTAGTCCAGTTTTCCGGTGGAGGCTTCCAATCGAGAATCGCAGTACCTATCTCTTGATTTTACATTCTTTCCTGTTCCACATCACAAGACTTGGCGAAGTACCAAAGATCAGGTTCTTCTTTTCCTTGATTCATTGTTTCCATTGCATTCAGGACCTTTCCCTCAAAGAGAAACTTATTTCTGCTCTTCCACACGTTCCAAATGATCCAAGGCCAACCTCTTCTGTTATTCACTGATCCCTTCTTGCATTTATCGATATGAAGAAGATTGTGAAAATTTGCAAAAACAGAATCATCATCAAATCCTCGTCTTGGTAACGGAATATCGGCCAGTGTCCATACCTGCCGAGCGAATGAACAAACGAACAAGACATGATTTATAGATTAACTATTGAAACCACAAATTTGACATCTTCCGTCAACCTTCATTCCTCTAGTCTCCAACTCATCTTCAACTGATAGAGCACCACTCAACTCTTTCCATAAGAAAACTCTTATCTTCGGTTCAGTGAGCGTTCTCCATACTTGTTCTTTCAGGGGATTCAGAGACGGTAATCGGGACGCTTCCAAACGCGATTCATTAAAACTAATCTGAGTCGCAAACTAATAAGCCGATTTGACCGTGAAGTCTCCACTTTTATTATGTTTCCAAATCCAGGAATCTTTACGGTTCCAAACGGGCTTAATTCGCATGATAATCTCCACGTCACCCGGATAAAACAGATACAGAGACGCCTTGAATCCCACGTTTTGAGTTCTTTTCGCATGAGCTTGTCAACAGTCAGCGAGACCTCAATAGAGTTTGACTTTCTTAGAGGAACTCTGAAATGACCATCAACATCTTTAATCCCAGGGTCCATCCATACGTTAATAGATTCACCATTCCCAACCAGTAGCTCAGTTCCTTGCGTCAAGAGATACCGTCCGAACAGAATGCTTTTCCAAGCTTAGGACGGCTTGATGCCCAACTTAGCCTGAACCAGATTCCCATCAAAGTAATATCTACTCTTCAAAAATCTAGCTATTAAGCTGTCCGGTTCAGAAAGAATCCTCCATGCCTGCTTGGCTAGCAGCGATTGATTAAACAACTCCAAGTCTTTACAGCCTAAACCCCCTAGCGCCTTTGGCAGGCAAAGCCTCTGCCAGCTCACCCATGAGATTTTCCTAGAGCATTCAGAAGAGCTCCACCAATAACGAGACATTGCAGAAATCAAATTGGCAAGAATGGTTTTTGGAAGCCTAAAGCAACTCATTGCACAAGTTGGTAAAGCCAGCGCCACAGCCTTTAACAATATCTCTTTTCCTCCTTGGGAAAGCAATCTCCCAAACCATCCAGTCATCCTTGCTTTCATCTTCTCCTTAATGAAATTAAAAAGCTCAACCTTGGAGCCACTTAAGCATTCCGGAAATCCTAGGTAAGTCCCTGCTCCACCTTCGCTAAAAATCTCAAAAATTTCTTGAATCTGCTTCTTCACTCCCATATCGACTTTATCTCCAAAAGTGATGGAAGATTTTCTGACATTTATTTCTTGTCTCGTGGCCTCTCCGTATCTTTTTAAAATTGCCTTGAGAATATAACATTGCTCAAGCGAGGCTTTGCAAAGGAAAAGGGAATCGTCTGCGAATAAGAGATGACTGATAGAGGGACCCTCTTGTCCAAAGCTAATACCGTTCAGCAGACCTTCCCTTTCAGCCGAATTAATTAAATGAGTAAGACCTTCAGTACAGAGCACGAAGAGAAAAGGGGACAAGGGGTCTCCCTGTCTTAGACCTCTCTGCGGTATGATTATGCCGTGCGGTTGATCATTGATTAAGACCGAAAACGAAACCGAAGTTAAACAAGCCATCACCAACTGAATCCATTTCTGATTAAAACCCATCGCTTTCAACAAGGCGCTTATGTAGCTCCACTCTACCCTATCATACGCTTTGGACATGTCTGATTTAAGGGCCATAAATTCTGAAGATATATCCGGGTGCGTTTTGAGTCCATGCGCCACTTCATGTGCTATTAAGATGTTATCAGATATGAGTCTGTGAGGAACAAATGCCGACTGAGAAACAGAAACCAGAGATGGCAAGTAAGGTTGAAGTCTTCTCACTAAGATCTTTGAAATGGCTTTGTAAAAAACAGAACACAGACTGATTGGCCTTAGATTAGCCATATCCGTAGGGTTGGTAATCTTCGGCAAAAGGCAGAGATGTGTATAGTTCCATTCAGCTGGGAGAACACCATTGGTGAAAAACTCTTGAATCTCCTTAATGACCTACTCCCCAATAGTCTGCCAATAATACTGAAAGAACAGACCAGACATCCCATCTGGCCCTGGTGCGCTTGAAGCCTTCACCGGATAAATTGCTTCTTTAATCTCTTCTTTAGTGACTTCTTTCAATAGTTCCCTATTCATCGCTTCTGACACTCTTGGAATAAACCCTTGAAAAAAAATCTCAAAGTTCCCAGGATTAGAAGAAGTGAATAACTTGTTGAAATAGTCAACAACTACTTGACCCTTGGCAGCCTCCGATCTTTGAAGTTGACCTTTTTCATCCAACAATTTTTCAATCCTTTTTCTGGCTCTATGAAATTTAACAACCTCGTGAAAGTAACGAGTATTCTTATCTCCACTTCTAAGCCAATGCTCTTTACTTCTTTGCCGCCAGTAAACTTCTTCCTCTTTGTAAGCCCGAATCAATTCTTTTTTCAAATACCCAATGTGTTTGAATCTTGGCGCCATTGATGATTGTTCAAATTCTAAAGCTGCTTCGATTTGATTGATCTTAATTCTTGCATTCTGGTTATTCCTTTTCTTCCATTTGCTCAGGGATTTTCTACAAGATTTAAGCCGATTTGCAACCTTTTTAGAGAAGCCTCTACTTGGAGAAGTCCACGCCTTAACCACAGCTTCCTTAACCTCTGGTCAATACAGCAGTCTTTTATCAAATCTGAATTGTCCTCTGTAACTCTCCTGAGAGTCTAACAGCTTCATTAACACATGTCGATGATCAGAACCTCTCTTGTCCGGGAACAATTGATTAGAGGCCAGAAATTGTTTGAACCAATCTGAATTCCCAAAATGTCTATCAAGCCTGCTTTGAATCCAAAGATCATACCTTACGCCACCCCAAGTGAACATATTTCCTTGGCTTTGCAGCTTCACCATGTCACAAGCCTGAATCATATCAACGAAGGGTTTAAAAACAGAGTCACCACGCCTAGGCCCTCCCAGTTTCTCACCATTGTGCATGATATCGTTGAAGTCCCCTATCATACACCACCTTTCCTTACGATTGACACCAATCCTACTGATCCGCTCCCACACATTGGCTCTATACCTAACCAAAGGTGCACCATACACACAGGACAGAAAGAAATTGAGAGCACCAAACTGTACATGCACATCCAAGAGATTCTTATCCATAGAGAAATTCAATATTTACAGAATTTTTCCACAAAAGAGCTAGACCGCCACTACATCCAACTGGCTCTACCGTATATATACTACTGTATCCAAGCCATTCATGGATATCCACCATCTCATCTCTACTCTTGTTAGTCTCCATCAAGAACAATAACTCAGGGAAGTGTTTTTTACGCAGCTCCTCGAGTCTGGTAAAAGTCAAACCATCAGACCGTCCAATGGCTTGACAATTCGAGCTTATGATGCTTATTATGCTTTGGGCAGTCCCTCATTTGGGACTACCTTGAGACATTTCACTTTAGTCTCGGTTCCAAGTTCCTCATCTTGAAGCGTGACTTTCCTCTTTCTGTTACCAATTTCCTTTTTTCCTTCTTGTTTTGCTGAAAGCTTGATTATTTCATTTCTCTGAGGGTCTCTAATCACCGGTTTCCTTTTCAGCTTACAAGGTCTTCTTCTGGTGTTCAGTTTTTTCGTTTGAGTTCCGGAAGAGCAAGGTTCTGAAGAACCAAAGCTAAAAACCGTTTAACTCGTAGGAATCAACTTATTAGCAATGTGGAGACAGTCATCTTCACTGGCTGCTGGTGTATTGAGATCAACCGGGTCCCAGCGGACAACTCTTGCTGAAGACAACACAGAGCATCTTAGTTTATTTTTCCCGCTTGCTTAAATGTTTATGTTTATCTGTTTGACTTTTTCTCCATAATCAAACATAGGTCCTTTCCCCTTGTCTAGCTCCTTTGTCACCAGTGGGAGCGGTTCCAATCTGAGAGCTATTTTTTGCGCTACTGGATCTTGTTCAGCTTCTTTGACCGAAGATCTCACTCTTTCTTCACGGATTGACCTATCTTCTCCATTGGAAACTAGAAGATACCTTCTCATCTCATCGAGTACTTCTTTTGCAATCTTTGATATTCCAGTGATTGAATCAATTTTCACCTGATCTTCTTCCAATACCCCATACAGAGGATCTCCTATTTGAAGATATTCAGTAAGTTTTCCTTTGCCCACGAAAATCTTCTGCTTCCTCTTATCTGCTTCATCTTTTCTTTGTTTCACTAATAACAGGCAGTTATCCCTCTCATGATTGATTCTAAAGCACGAGAAGCAGCGCTTTTGGATCCTCTTATAGTGATAATGAATGTTCACTGTCTCACCATTAGGGAAAGTAATCTCGCCATCTTCAGAGGCCGAGTGACATCAAGTCTGAATTTGGCTTTTATGAAGTCTTGTGTTTGAGGTTTGGTGGCATCAAGGGCTACTTCTTCGACAAACCCAATGAGCTCCGCCATTTTTGTCATAGTCTCTATGGTGTAGAAGTTTATTGGGATTTTGCTTATTTGAATCCATACCGAGATATGTTGCAGATAGTCTTCAGGTGGAGTTTCGATCCATCTTTCCATAACCAGAGACCACTCGTTGCTTTGTGTGAACCCCTTTATCCATCATTTCAAGTGAGTCGTGTTCATGAGCAAAGATAAATTGGAATTTCTCTAGAGAGAGAGCAATTCCTCTGACTCGACCTTCTTTACCCCATTTTCTAGGCATGTTTATTATCACCGAAGGCACATTCTGACGGATTGGATTCAGAATTCTTCCAACAACACTCATTAAATTGCTTACACAGGAACTGTAGTTAGGGAGGTTGGGGAAAAATAAATGGCTCATCCTCCTCTTCCAGTGACAGCGCCATTAATGCTTTGTCCATAGCAGCCGACATGGTGGTTAATTTGCTTTAAACTCTCCCTTAATCACTGCCGATCTGAACTTAAATCTTAACCCAACCGCAAAGAACTGTAGAACAAACCCTAGTTAGCCAGGCGATTAAAGGCAAAAGGAAGATATTTTATGTTTTTCACTCAATATTTTAACCAACAGGGCACTTAAGGGAAGGAATTCCCGGTTAAAACTCTAATTTCAAAGTAAGGGAAGATACTACTTGAAATAGAGGGTACTAAGCCCATAAAGGGTGCCGAGGACTCTAGACACACCTTTTCAAACTACTTTTTTTTTAAAAAAAAAATCTTTGATTGTTTAGAAGACCCCATCATGGGTCCCCATGCCTAGATTCATTATAGGGGCACGAATTGAATGCAGATGTTCTAACTTGACAGAACAACAAGTATAGAAGCGTTAAAGTACACGAAATTCTCGCTTATGTTCCTAGCCTCACTACATCCATGGATTCATCATGACTACAATACCATCCTTATTCTATAAATTTGTCAGACTATTTCCATGAACTATGGGGATAACACCAATATCCTTTTTGGGATCTGCTCATGCTATCGGGATAAGTCCCAGATATAATATTATCAGTAGTAAACACTTGTATTTCTTTCCATAGAATATCTTTAGATTCTGCAAGTATAGAAATCTCTTGAGGATCTCAGTTTAAATTACTTCAGTTCTTGTTATTCCTGTTTTTCGAGATACACCAGATTTTGTAAGGAAATTTTGAAGTTTTATTATTTAGACTTTAGAGTAATTCTCTAGAAAAAAAAATAACATATGATATAGAAAATCAAAGATAAAAGAAAAACTTCCAAAATGGATGGTATTTGTGACAAAGTCTATATTTGAACGGACCGAAGACATTTAAATAATACATGATTGATAGTTTCTTCATTTGCCCCCACAGCAGAATTATGACAGTAGTTCCTTACCATCTTTAATAACAGTGGTTAGATTTAATTTCATGATATGTTGGAAAGAAAGAAGGCAATCAACATGCTAAACTAAAAGCAGTTGAAAAGAGAGAACAAAAATACTTTCTTTTCGACAATGCCTACGAGAGAGCACGTTACAAGAACAGCACGCCATTTGGAAATAGTACTCGCAGTTTCTTTATAAACTATCGAGAAATTTAAGATACAATATACGGTCACATGATGAAACTCAAACGTTCATTAGAACTATTCTCACGATTGAACAAACTTAGCTAATATGGCTAGGTCCAGAATCTTGACGTCAAGATTGTCCTCAATCTTGACGATACCGTCTGACCCATCGATTCCGATCAGCTTACCAATAGACCCACGAAACTGGCCGCCAACGATCTTCACACGATCATTCTTCCTCGGAGGAACTATCTCCAATTCGCTCGGGAGGGCCATTATAGTGTCACCTTCGCCGCTGGACCCAAGAGACACTTTACACGTTCCATCCTAACAAAAGTAGCATCAGAAGAATGTCGGTGTTAGAAAGGAGCCTTGTGTATGTCACACGACCAAGACCGATATGTAACTGAGTTGGTGAAAGACAAAAGACAAAGACAAACCGAAACATCTCGGATGACGCCCACATCGCTGTCTTCTCCAGCCTTGTGTATGTCAACCAAAATATCAGGCATGAACCATGCTTCAGCATCACCACCTGTAGCATTTACAACAAGAGTGTATATAAGGAACTTCTTTGTGTCTATAACTTCATGTGTAATCAAAGTTATACTTGTAACAAAAGAGCGTACCTATAACAGGAGACATGACATCGAGGCCGGTTCCAGGAGTCATTGGTTGTCCTCCGGGAGTTCCAGGTAAGTATGAAGTCGAGCTAGGTGTCATGGGTTGTCCAGGTGTAGATGGTAGGTAAGGACTTGGGGCATTAACTGCATGACAATATATGTGAGAAAAAGACTGACCAAGCAAGAACAGTCAACGTTTTTGAAAATAATCTTACCATAAGCTGAACCATGATCTCTAGGTGTCCCCGCATCTGAGTAACTACCACCAGGAGTACTAGCCCATCCTGAGCCAGGAGTTGGTGCTTCATATGCACGTGAAGGAGGACTTCCCGGCTGCAAACAAATGCCAAGCAAACAATTTTAAGTTTTTAACTCGAACTAAGTATGTCACCACCAATAATAAGGTTGGAAGCAAAAAAATAGATGTTTAATTCTTACTTGATATTGAGGACTAGTTCCCCAAGATCCCGGATTTCCTTCTTCCCAGTTATCCCTGATGCCATCAAAACCATAATTTGGGAGATTTAAAGTTTATTCTTCGGTCAAGTTTTACCATTCTTTTAGATGCGTAACATAGGCAATGTTTGTTGTAACATAACGGATGCAAAATCATTACAGCGTTAAAGAGAAACAGGAGGGAGATGAAAGAGAGAACGAAGTTCTGAAAACAGAAACGCAACAACAAACTTACCTAGGTGGACTCATAGGCGTGTAAGGATTCCAAGCTCTATCACGCATGGGTGTCCTCATTCCATCATGGATCGGTGTAGCTGAAATTTAGATAAAATTACCTAAAGAGCTTAATATTTCATATTACAGAGGTGCAAGAGCTAGGAAAAAAACCTCCAGAGTCCCGCATTGGAGTCATATAAGGATGAAGTGGAGTCCGTGAAGGATGCATAGGTGTTTCGCTTCCCATACTATACCGAGATGTATCTCTGTGTAGAATTCAGATGATATAAGCAATGTCCTTTATGATAATTGAAGTCAAAATAACCAATGAGATAAATTAGTAGAATACCGAGACGGTGTTGACGCAACCACATTATCTGATATTGCATTCCGATCAACTGCATATACAAGTATCGTTAGAATCTATTCAACATGCATCAACCCACGAGTGGAGAAGTGAATACAAGGGCTTGCCTGTCACAATCTTCATCTCAAGTTCTACACGCACTGAATCTCCTTTCACTTCTACTACAGGTCCCCTATATCCCTTGAAAGGTCCTAGACGGATTTTAACAGTAGTACCCAACAATGAATCATCTCTCCCTCCTCTTCCACCCCTGCCCCTCCCTCCAGCTGCATTTAATGATACAGATTAGAGTAAATGCAACTGTAAGTAGACAAGATGTATCAGCATTTCACAAAAGACATGCAAAGCAATATTGGTTTTAGGCAATGAATCATTTACTACCAGACAACCGTACAAGTCATATATATAGTGGAGATCATTGCTTTGTCCTGGAGAATTAGTCAGAGCAGCGGACCAGTGTAGAATGCAAATATCAACTAAACAAAACAGTAGGTACTCTTACTCATAACCAAAATAGAAAGAAGAAATCTGAACATACCGTTATATCCCATGCCTCCGCGTTGGAATCGTCTTGGAGATGCGGGGACTGGGGCAGGTGCCTTGAAATTGCTAAACCTTGATAAGGAATCACCACCCTAGAGTAGAAAAGTTGCTAGACAAGGTGAGGCTACAGATCGATGGAACAAATTAAAAAATCAAGGCCGTATCACGAAAAGAACGCTTACATTTCTATTAGCACCAGAACGTGATCCACCAACAATAATGCATGATGTGCATTTAGCGCAGATAAACCCGGCATGCTCAAGGTGATGCCGATCATATATAAATAAGACTCCTTTGTAAATATGCCTCACAGGACCTTGTTTACCCTAATATGTACAGGTTAATTGATATGAGATCAGTAACGTTGAGCAAGGTAACCCACAAAAACCAGTCTGCAAAGGTACTCACTTTGCTAGGACCCTCGATGACTCTGACATCATCTTTCACAACAATGACATTTTTGTAGCGATCTTGAACACTAATTTTCCTATCAAGTTTGCATTTGATTTCTCTGAGTTTGACAAGAGCAACCTCTGGTCTGTCAGGATTCCCTTTAAGAACCTGAGGACATTAAAAACAGACTTAATGATAAAATCTGATACCGTAGCACCTACGCATAAGACTTAATGATAATTTTGTTCTTAGATACCTGAAAAGCTTCATTCTCTAGTCGTATAATTACTCCAAAGCTAAGGTTACTGCATTAGAAAAAGAAAAAGATTTCATACGCGTGTAAATGGGAAATATGCATCACTTCAAGGTGATTAGGTATTCTTCACTTACTCCAGAAGCACAAGGTCATGAAGTTCATATTCCCCTATTTTGGTAACACCAGTTGTCACTTCTGAGCTTTCAACAACATGATCAGCAAACACGCGGACCTACGAGTACATTCTCATGGGATTTAGTTAACCTAGTAGTCAGAAATAGTCTCGACTTATATACAAAAGTTGACTTACATGTTCTTTGGTCGTGTCAGAGAGAATGATAAGCACATGTTGATCAACTTTGACAACCATGCCTGTTGCTCCTTCATGGGTCCCAGAAACAACCTTCACGTGATTTCCAGGCTCGAAGTATTTGCAGAGCTCTTTCTCATTTACAGCAAGAGGATCCTACAACACAAGAGTAATGGTCGGCCTTTTTCCATGGCTTGATGATAATGCAACCAGTTACGAGAAGCCCAAGAGTAAAGATGCTTACAGGGAGACCTTTCAATCCTGATCTGATGAGAACGTTTTCTTCATCTACTTTCTCAACCCAACCTTTCAAGTTTTTCAGATCCCCCTTGATAACGATAACTGCATCACCCTTCATGAAATGACCTTTCTTTCTGTTTGCAAATAAAGTCGACAGACCACCAAAGTCGCCCTCTCCATTTTCACTTGGTTTGTTGAATTTCTCAAGTTCGTCAAAAGTTGGTGTAACATTCAGGGCAATGATGGACTTCAATGATACTGTTTTGTACATGAAACCATCTTTGAAAAGCATGCCACCGATATTTTCAAAGTAATCACCGGTCATGGGATCACGCCGACGCTCAACACGTATGTGCAATTCCCTATACGCATGTAACAAATCTTAAAAGTCCAAAACTTTTATAAAACCTTCTCAAGTACAACAAACAGCTTCTAAAAGGAGTACCTAGCTTCATCAATGTTCATGAACCGTGGAGGTGGAACAAAGGCCTTTTTCTTCGCAACTTCTCTTCCGTCCTGCAATACGTCAATAACTATATGAATTAAATGACTACTAGGAAACACTTCAAAAACGTTATAATGCGAAGGCAGTCATAGTAATTTCCAAGACAGGCTACGTTGAACTATTACTCTATTTGACATGTTCACTAAACACAAACACCACCATTTTCGCCCTTAATGAAGGACAGAATCAATACCAGCTTAGAAGCAAGAGCCTGCAGATCAATTCTTGGAATTAACTTGACTGTGACCCTCTGACGCACATTATCAACATCAACAACCTGCAAAGAACTCAGATTTTAGAAGTCTATACTTAGTTTTGCCAATGGAAACACATAAAAATGGATCATACCTTAGCAAGATCACCTTTATACGTCCCGATTTTCATTCTAACCCACGTATCCCGAGACAGATCAATTGCTTTGCTTTCAACAGAGAGTACATCTGTCATTTCTCTTATAGGGACAAGTAAGATCTTCTGATTAGCATATATATTCCGCATTCCCTTGATTGCCTAGCACAAGTAAAAGAAGCAACAAACATAATGATCACTATCAATGGCTCAGAAGATCAAAATATGATACAAGGCAACAACTCCAATACCTCTTTCACGTGAGCTTCCTTGTCTGCTTCAACATAGATATAGTTTTTAAGATGATCAAGGGCAACAACAGATCTGATTTGCAACTCAGATCCTCGGTCTATGAATTTTTGCATAAGACAAACCGCAACCTCTCTTTCGCGACCAATCTGACATTACAATGTGTAAAGTCAGAGACCAAGTAAGAAGTAAAGACTTCTAACAATCAAACCCAAACTTACCGCACATTTCACCATCCACAACTTTGGATCACGAACTGAAGGCAAAAGAGCTTGTTGCTCCACATCTGTAGCTTCTTCATCATACTCTTCATGATGTCTAGAGAACCTCTCTTGAATTCTCCTCTCGAGATCTTCCACATCCTCATCGTTCTCGTCGTGAAAATTCCGGTCGTGATAACGCCGTCTATCAACACGCTCATCTGGAAGATCAGTTCCAGCATCCACTATGAAATCTGCATCCAAAAAAATATAGAAAAAATTAAAATCAATAACATAACCCCTTGTAATAACCAGACAAATGATTTGCATTAGCACAAATCTCAACTATGTAAGAAAATACCCAAAATCCGAAATTTTTTTACCGTCTTCTCCATCTCCATCTTCCTCTTCATCCTCATCATCAACCTGGTGAGCCATGTCGTCTATAAAATTCGCAGCTGAAGGCTTCTTTCTCTTAGCTCCACCTGCTTTTCCTCCGCGGCTGCCGTAATCTTCATCATCGTCTTCGTCTTCCTGAGAATCCTCCTCAGCATAATCATCGAAAAAACTCGATCTTCCTCTCTTCCGCCTCGAGCCGCCGCCACCGCGACTCCCTCCATCTTCCTCCTCTTCTTCTTCTTCTTCTTCTTCTTCTAATTCCGATCCATCGTAGTCCTCGTCTACATCATCATGACGCGGCATGGTTTGGTTGGGAATTAGGGTTTCTGATGTGGAATCACAAAACCTAGTAATAATAATTTCTCTCTGTATGTCTCTGTGTCTGGCTACTACGGCTTTCGCTTTGTTCCTTCTTCGTTTGTTTGAGAGGAACCCTAGATATGTCTCAGGGAGTGGAAAAAGGGGAAATGTTTCGAAGAGGCTGTGTTGTTTCGAAGAGACAGAACTGAACCGGAGTTATGGTGTTCAAATGCGGTTTAATACCGTACCAATACTTTAACCAAATGTTTTTTACATACCGGATCTGAAGGGGGCCTTGATTGGTATGCAGATAAAAAAGCAGTAGCAGTAACTAGTAGGAGCGGTATGCTTTAGAAGCTGTATGCTATGTTAATTGTAACATAATTAGGTGATTGGTAAAACTGCGAGCATTTAGATATTAAATTACCAAAATACACATAATTATAACTAACAAAATCATTGATGAAAGAAACAAATCAAACATTAAAAAAAAAATGATGAATCTTTCAAACCAATTGAAACAAAAACTTATAATATTAAAAAAGCTATATAAGCATAACGAGCAGCCCAAATACTTTCGGCAATATCGTTACGAACTTTTGTCATGTAAGCATCTCCTGTAGGTTCATAACGTGTGACTTCGACTTCTGGTTGATCTTCTGGATTTGAAAGATTTAGTTCTTGTTCTTCCATCCATTCGTACTCATCAAAATCATCATCCTTTAAGGTTGCCTCTCGTATAAAATTATGAAGGGCCATCGTCGAATATTAGGGTTAGAGAGAATATTACGTTATTATCTTCACAATTTTTTGTTAGAAATATAAGGGTATTTTTGTAATTTTTAGTTAATAAGGTAAAATGCTATTCTAAAAGCTTCATTATAGAGCATTATGATATTGAGCAGATGGAAGCCGCTAATGCTCTTTTAAATGTTTTACTTATTATTTGTGATTGGATATTAAAAGCTTTCAGCTAATGTAAATGCCATACCAATCAGACTCTGGGTCGTTGAACTTACCAATGAGTTTTTTTTTTTGGTTGATTTTTTTTAAGCAATGAATTTTTAGTTATTTTAATAAAAATATACTATTTATAAAGATTTGTGATAATTTTGTCCGGTCATTTCAATTCTGAGCGTTATATGGGGATGATTCTTTTTGGATGAAATAAGTTAGGCCTGGGCATTCGGTTTTTCGGTTCGGTTCGGTTTTATCGCTTTTCGGTTTTTTCGGTTACAGAGATTTAGTAACCGTTCGGTTAATCATAAAATTCGGTTCGGTTTGGTTTCGGTTCGAATTTTTCGGAATTCGGTTTGGTAGTATCCAAAAAATATTCGAGTCTGGTTTGGTTCTAGTTCAATTACGTTTTTTTTTAAATATTTTCGGGTAATTTGAATAAAAATACGGATAAATCGGATAAAATATTAGGTAATTCAGATAATCTAGAATATTTTGGATAAAAAGTTTTGGATAATTTTATATAATTCGGTTTTTCAGTAATATTTGGATAATTTAAAATTATTTAATTATTTAAAATATAAATATAAATAATATTTTTAGGTATATGGATCATGTTCCGGTTCTTCGGTTATCCGTTCAGTTTTCGGTTCGGTTTGGGTATCCGTAAATTCTCAATTCAATATCCAATGAGTGTTTCATAAAATTCGGTTCGGTTCGGTTTCAGTTATTTCTGTTCGGTTTCGATTCGGTATTTCGGTTTCGGTTAAAATGCCCAGAGCTAAAATAAGTAGTGAGCATGTACGTTCTTAGAAGCATTATCCAAACATTTTAACTATAAAGTCTCTTCTCGTTGTGTTTATATGGTAAAAGAGATTATTTCATGAGAAAATTTCACTCTTATATTCACGATGTACTCGACAATGCCTCCGGGGTAACTCTCGAGCTTAGGTAGATAAAGAAATCGTGGCCACAATAATGACTGTCGGGACTGAGATGGATACGACGATTTAGGATGATCTTATTGTTGGAATATCGACTGAAGAATCTGGAGGTGGTGTCTGCAAATGGGGAAGGTCGATGTGGACAAAGTATATGTGGTCATGCAAGAAGTAAGTAATGATGATATGTATGGTGGCTGTGGACAAGGGATCTGTGGTCATGCACAAAGTGAGTAATGACGATGTGTCTGACGTTCTCGGATTGATATGCAAACGCAGGGTCTCGGATTAGAAAGGAAAAGGTTGAGAATTTAAGAGAGAGCCCAAAGGAGAAAAAAATTGAAGAATTTTTCGAAATTTTGACTCAAACCGATAATCGGCTGTAGATGGAGCTCAATCGTCGTGGATGGTGACGACTACGACGTTGGCTGAGACGAGAGGAAGAGAGAGAGGAACACACTTTCGATCTCGTTGGCCGAGACAAGAAGAAGAAAAGGAGAATAAAAAAATGAAAAAACAAGGCTGATCCAAATGAAACTGAGGGTATAAAAGTCATATTAGGTGGCTAAATTGAAAAAAAATCATCCTCCAGCCAAAAGTCTTCATAATGTAAACAAAATGAGTATAAGTTGCATGTAGTGTAATATACTCTTATTTCATGCGTATGACATTAAAATGGAGAAATGTCATTTTATTTGTGTTCCAACAAATGATAAATAAGACGTTTTGCGGAAGTGTTATCTTGACAAATTTTGAGCATGATGAAGATCTGTAAGTTATTTTGAATTTAAAGTGTGAGAAGTATGTCTTGGAGGAGCATATAGGACATTTAGATCATTTTTAATGGAAGAGACACCAAAACGGCACCTGGAAGAATGATGTTTTTAAGATAAATAAGTCCACAAGAATACAGATGAGTTCATGTACGGGTAAATCAGCTAAAAGCTTAATGGATGCTCGTCCCCTAAGGGAGCATGCATACATGTGGCCTCAAAGAAACATAAGTGAATAAATTGCCTTTGCTGAAAAAAATTGATAAGTAGGAGAAAGAGCAAAAAAAAATGTCATTAGCCATGAGGTAATAAATGTATGTGAATAAATAAGGTGTTCCTAATGGGTGTTTAACATGTAAGCAAATAAATATTAAAGATCCCAAGAAGATACATATAAAGAAAGAATATATCCTTCAAGGATATTCAACAAGTAGATAGGAAAATAGGAGAAAGTATACTTGTCTTACACACAAGTTACCTAACTCTCAGCATTTTCTGTCTCATCTCTAGTATATGGCCCTGTTCGTTTCGTAGTTACTAGCAATAGCGATCAATTGTTGTTCGTTTACCAATCGCTGCTAACAGCGACTAAACGCAGCGATCAATCGCTAGCGACTGCGATTAAAAATTCGGGCTTCTGATTTTATTAGCGTCTGACTTAAAAAAGTGGTGATTAAACAATAAAAAGACAAAAATAATTTTACCTTTATAAAAAATCACAAAATAACCTAACCTATTTTTTTTTCTTTTTGGTCGCGTCTCTCGTCGTCTTCGAGCTAAGCTTCGGCCCTGTTCGTTTCACAATCACTAGCGATAGAGATCGGCGACAGTGATTAGCGATATGCTATTATGTTCGTTTAGTGATCGCTAGCGATTAGCGATTGATCGCTGCGACTGATCGCTACGTTGTTCGTTTAGTGATGGCTAACGTTCAGCGACTGATCGCTGTGTCGTTTGTTTAACAATCACTGCGATTAATTTTTTAAAAATATTAATTTTCAAATATAATTTTATTAAATTTGATTAATATATTTAAAAAATATTAAGAAAACAGAATCTAAAATATTAAGAAAACAGAATCTAATTATCAATGATAAAAATTCTGAAATTGAAATTTTGATTACAAAACTAAGTCTAAATTGTTTTTTTTAAAGAAGATCAAAAATTAAAATACTAAACTAAAAATTACTAATATGGTAGTCGACATCCTTTGCTTATGTCAGTTGTAATAGTGTCACGCAATTCCTCCATAACTCTTTTACCTCTCGGTTCATATGGAACATGTCCTCCACCTTCTTCATCACAACTACTCTCATCATCTACTTCTCCAGCTTCATCATCACCATAAGCATGATAGTCTTCAATTTCATGCCAATGTTCAAAATCATCATCAACCTGGTGTGAATCACGTATGAAGTTGTGGAGTGCCATTGTTTCTGTTACAATCTTTATCCACCTAGTCAATCCATATTTTGGATGCTTCCGATCAAGAATTCTCCATTTTGCTTTCCATACTCCAAATGTCCGCTCAATTACTGACTGCAAGCTAGCATGTCTCCGGCTAAACAATTCTCGTGTATTTGTTGTCGGTCCTTCTCTCGCAAACTGGTCAAGATGATATCGAACCCTCCGATGTGGACCAAGATATCCAGTTCTGGTGGGGTATCCAGAATCAACCTAAGCGGATGTGGAAAGGAAGGTTCATGCATCGCACAATAAGTCAATACCTTCGTATCATGTGCTCTACCAGGTACACCAACGTATGCATATATGAACTTCATATTGAAGTTACATATAGCCAATACATTCATCGTAGGATCTTGTTTCCTACCTCTATAAGCTTTTGCATTCTCCTTAGGCAGACGAACAGGGATTTGAGTTCCATACCAAGATATCCAGTTCTGGTGGGGTATCCAGAATCAACCTAAGCGGATGTGGAAAGGAAGGTTCATGCATCGCACAATAAGTCAATACCTTCGTATCATGTGCTCTACCAGGTACACCAACGTATGCATATATGAACTTCATATTGAAGTTACATACAGCCAATGCATTCATCGTAGGATCTTGTTTCCTACCTCTATAAGTTTTGCATTCTCCTTAGGCAGACGAACAGGGATTTTAGTTCCATCAAGTGCTCCAATACATTCCTTGAAAAAAAGGATAGTACCGATCATTATTTCTCAAAAATGGATTTATTCTTGTGAACTTACCAATGAGTTTTTTTTTTGGTTGATTTTTTTTAAGCAATGAATTTTTAGTTATTTTAATAAAAATATACTATTTATAAAGATTTGTGATAATTTTGTCCGGTCATTTCAATTCTGAGCGCTATATGGGGATGATTCTTTTTGGATGAAATAGGTTAGGCCCGGGCGTTCGGTTTTTCGGTTCGGTTCGGTTTTATCGCTTTTCGGTTTTTTCGGTTACAGAGATTTAGTAACCGTTCGGTTAATCATAAAATTCGGTTCGGTTTGGTTTCGGTTCGATTTTTTCGGAATTCGGTTCGGTAGTATCCAAAAAAAATTCGAGTCTGGTTTGGTTCAAGTTCAATTACGTTTTTTTTTATATTTTCGGGTAATTTGAATAAAAATACAGATAAATCGGATAAAATATTAGGTAATTCAGATAATCTAGAATATTTTGGATAAAAAGTTTTGGATAATTTTATATAATTCGGTTTTTCAGTAATATTTGGATAATTTAAAATTATTTAATTATTTAAAATATAAATATAAATAATATTTTTAGGTATATGGATCATGTTCCGGTTCTTCGGTTATCCGTTCAGTTTT